>JBBPFP010558199.1:0-14161 GCA_037974795.1 Kaempferia galanga | reverse complement strand
TTCTATTAAGTTTCTATGTTTACGAGCGATAATTTTCGTGTATGAGGCTCCTTCGCCTCCGACAATTAGTTCGAGAAGGAGATTTTGATAGCGCTTCATCATCCTTGGATTAAAAACCATCCCGGTTGTAACCAAGTAAAAATCTTTGTATCTCGTACTTTTTTAATTGCATTGTTTAATTCTATTAGTGTGTTTGTTTGAAGCTGCAAAAATTTGAAAAAGGTATTCTTTTATCTTGCAAGGCAATTCACCCCCTCTTGCCAGCCGCAAGGGTCTTACAGGGATGCTAACTAGTTTTTAACCTTCTTCCAAATAAAGAATGTCATTAATACATTGCAACAATAAAGTTTCGGTTTCATTTTCTCTAATTAGAATTCAAGACATTTTCTTAAGACTTAATAAGTTCACTAGCAACTCATTGTACATCTAAGCATTTCAGCTACACTTAACACAGAATGTTTTTTCTCATTCTTCTAGAATTTCACCTGCTATGAATATACTCCTCAAGTTCATCCAATTTTACAACTTGCAAGAGGATATGCACCCTTTGTCTTCCAGTATTATTCATGATTGCACTAATAATTCACCTAAAAAATTCACTTTCTATTGTCCAATTGAGATAAGTTTAAAAAATAAATATGATATTATTTGTATGTTACATATTAATAATTGGATATAATGATATATAATAGCCCATATAATATAATTGTTTTTCAATATCTTTCTCATTTTCAACTTTATTTCTCGATTTCAATTTCACCAATCCTTATCCGATACGACTGGTATTTGGATTCTTTGACATTCCCATCCCAATTCTGATATTGATTTTGGCAACTATGATTCTAGCATGTAGCTATTGATGCAAAGACTAATGCTCTGTTTCCTTTGAGGTGCGGATCGAGGAGGCAAAGGAATCACCGTGGAAAACAAATTTTTAGAACAAAGGGGGGAAGAGGAGAGAAATGAATCCCACAGAAAGCCTACGGAAGGAAGAGGGAAAGGAAGAAAAAAAATAACAAAAAAGAAAAATACAACAACAATAACCAAGTCTTATCCTACTAGGTTAAAAAGAAAGAAAATACAGCGAAGGAAAAAACGACAAAGAGAGACACCGAAGAGAATCGACTTGATGGGCGGCGGAGGCAGGCGAAGCACTTCGCGCACACCGCATTCACGCACACCACACAATGTCTTCGTCCTCATCGTTGCCACCCTCGTTCTCCTCGTACCACCGCGCCTACAGCACTGGGACTTCTACGACCACATCCTCATGAGGCAGACTCCACTAGCCACCGCAAGGCGGAAGGGGGAGAGTGTGCAATTGGTTTGAGGGCAAGTTTATGACTGTTGAATGCTTAATGAATCACATGTTTAGAATGATTGTTAATTAAGAAATGATGAAATCAAAAGATAAGTTTGGTTGTCCGAAGCTTTCTAAAAAAATTTCATATACAAATGTAGACCAAGAAATTCTATATAAATGTTTAGAATAACTATTAATCGCATCGGAATGAGAGAAGAAAGAAATCTCCTCCGGAAAAAAAATTGAGCAGCTGCAATGCCACCATCGCACAAGCCGCTCCGTGCAGCGCCGCCATTGTACAAACGGCTCCATGCAGCACCACTCTACTCTACGGCCCTCTCCCTGCGCCCCCGCCTCACGAGGTCGCGCATCCAAAATAAGCCAAAAATGGGCCCGCCGATGGATTAGTAAATCCATCCATCCTTTATCTGATAACAAGTAACACAGTGGAAAAGATGAGTAATGCATCCTTCATCATGAAATAAACAGTGGAAAGTTTCACTACTTTAGTTTACAAATCCGTCCTCCCAAGTAAATAGGGCATAAAACCCCAAAGATAATATTGATCCTAAGGCCCAGGGCATTTGATGGCCATTGATAACATCCTTAAATTGTTCTAATTTTGATTTGGTGGCTACTTGTTTCATGAGTTTAATTTGTGCTACTGAACCTACTCTAGAAAAGAAGATATAACCACACTAACCCTAGGTAAGGCAGCCAGGATGCTCTGATCCACAGTTTGTGGACCACTCCTGGTCCCTTTTGATCAATATCGTTGGATCAGTTCAGGAATCCATATATTAATCCCTCATCCAACGGTCCACATTTTGTGGACCAAAGGATCCCTGCTCTAGGTAAGGTTCCGGCATGAATTGACTATAAGATGAGAATATTCACCCATTTGTAATGGATATTACATTGGTACGAACATAAGTTGAAGCCAAACCTATCATGACTATCGGTCAAATGATCATAATTCCACCACCTAGAGTAGAAGATAATCTACCGCTTTGTCCACAGGCCGTGCATGAAAATAAGTCATCTAGATAAGCTTAATAATAAGCATCTCTTAATAGAAGGGAATTAGGGGATAAATTCTGCATAAAATTTGAAGAGGTCATCAAAATGTGCCCCTCAATTGTCAACTTCCTAAGAGCCAAAATCTTAAACCAAATAATTATGCAAGCTATAAGATAGTGAAGCTTGGCATGCATACGTGAAACCATCAATTCATATGGTGTGAGCAGGAAAGGGAAAAAAAATCTTAGTACTAGGATGAGGTTATCTGTTCGCAGTAGCGAATGTACAGAACAATCGAAAATATGGCATCCAAGAACTTTAAGATGAAGAAAAAAGTGGAATAGATACTTATCATCAGTGAATAGTGTGGTTGGAGTAAATTAATCAAGGATAATAAATGAACACGCCCAAAGTTCCCTTCTAAAAATCAAGAACTTTTATACAATCTCATGCTATAGCATCTCATTGTCTTCACCAATTCCAGGTGCCTCAGTCAAAAAGATATTCAGAAAAAAAAAAACATAGCATGCTGAGATTTTGAACGTTTCAATTGAGTAATATGCTAAAATGTCAACTGAAGATATTTGTTAGATTTTAAGCATTAAATTGAGGAAAATTTTGTGCACTGATGTTAACAAGGCAACCAAATGTAATAATGGAAAAGCAACTTAAGAAGGCCAGCATATCCAATAATAAATGCACAGTCATGTATACAAACCTCCTCCACAAGGCGACGCCTCCTAGCACCACCAATTCGATTAAATCTACTTGAACTGAAATGTGAAGCAGATTTTGCAGATAAGGAATTTGCAACTAATCTGCAGCAGCATATGGCAGCTTCTTTCCGTGTATTTCCATCTTCATCCTCCATATATAAAACAACAGATTCTCTAGCAAACTCGAGAAGCTCATGTCCCTATACACATCCATATTAGGTTTCATGCAACATTAAAGGAAAGCATAAGCACATAAATATGAAAATCCAATGGACCACCTTAAAATCAAAGTGTGCTAACGTTCGTAGAGCAAGTTGCACAACTGAGACAGTAGCATCTGGAAGCTGCTGAATATTGGTTATTGTATTAGTACGAGTTCCAGTAACACCCGGCTTTGAAACTTTTGAAAGTGCAACCGAGATAGAGTCAAGCAAGCGTTCTTGTACCATCGGTAGTAAAGAAGGAATGCTACAGAGGCAAGCACAAATTTAGCTAGGTCATAAATTATCAAATAGACAAACAGAAAAAGGTTAGAGCAGCTCTAAGCTTTCAACCAAACCTGAGAGAAATTTGTTCAAGAGCTTTTACAAGATTAGTAGACAGACCAGCAGAAAACATTGAATCCAAGAGACTGCGAACATGAGGCTCCATAGCAGGGCCCATTGCTTGAGCAAAACTTCCAACACAAGCCAAAGCCTCTAGTGATGGTCTTCCCCTCCGAGGAGCAATCTACAAGTTTTACATGATATCTAGTGAAAAGCTCTGAACAAAAAGTCAACAAAAAACAAGATACATACAGCATCACGCAAATGCAGGGTAATTGTTGGCAAATAAGGAATGAGTTCACCATCTAAAGCGCCAGCCATTTCTCCAAGAGCAATAAAACCACTAGCACGTTCAGCTGGAATCCGTAAAACAGCAAGGATATGGTCCATGCATATCTACAGCAAGGAAAACATCATAATCAGATAAAACATAGCCAAATACATTCCATGCCAGATGTTATACGGTTCTGAAATTATAAGTGTGAACAATTTCGACCTTCAAGTAGTTTGTCACAAATCTGTCACGCAAAAAATGGGCAATACGGGGAAGCAATGATGTAATGCTGAGACGAACAAGCCTATCACGATGCTCTAAGTATTTGAGAACAATATCAGCCACCTCTCTGTACCTAGACATCATAAACTCACCTGTGTTCCTGAAAAGTAAATGAAGCTTAATAAACATGGATCCTTCAAGTAATATGATGAATATAGAAGAAAATTTTAGGCATTCCTAGGAAAAATCACTTCAATTATATTGCACATAGTCAAAGCAGCAAAAAGATGTGAAAGAAAATACAACAGCAAGATCCTACAGCTGCTGCCAAAAAAATAACAATGGAAAAGGATATCGTCAATCTAAGATTCACTAGGTAATTCACCAAAGTGAAAGGGCTCCATTGTCATCCAGCATGAGCGACAGGGCTCCACCTACAGTTAAGTGTGTAACCACCCCTCCCTCATCGCAGCCATGGCAGCCCGCATGCTTATAATCCCACGGCGGCCCACAGTCATTCACAGGCCACACACTCGCCGTCCCACAGCTGCTCGCGGCCACCCACTACCTGCCACAATCATCGCAACCCTCTCTCTCCAAATGCTTCTTCCTCTCCTCCTCTAACTCGGTATTTTTACACTGTCGATGTCAGTGCCAAGCATTTCATGTACTGGTCAATGGGGCAGAACAATAAATTTCACATGCGCTAACCAACATGATTCGGCAGTTCAAACCTTGATTCCATCATTGAACTTTCCTTAAATCTATATCACTGTTAATATGCAGATCAAGACATAATCATCTCTCTTTCATCCCTAACGCAATTCAATCATAATTGATTCAATTTATCCAACATTGAAGACACTAGGAAAAATGCTCTCTACCATCAAGTGGATATACAGAGGGATGAATGTCACATAAGAACTTTCCTGTAAGATAGCACCATCTTGTTTCAACCATGTAATGTGATTCAGAAGAGAATGTTTGATATTGAACTAGTTAATCCCATTTCCCACTAGGGGTAGTAACCTTGAATTGAAGGTATCTTACGTTGTTGTGATGTGAAGTTTTTAAATTTAAAAGAAATAAATGTAACATTGAGAGACAACGAATTGCTCAAAGTATGTTTGTCACAAAAAACTCCTGCATGCTCTAGATGAAACTTCACTGTAGAGATGGCAAACTGACCAAGGTTGTTCAGAATCTAGGTGAGGACCACATAATCAGATTCATACCACTTGGAATCCTAATTTTGCAGTATAATCTTCCTCAGGAGGACCAACATCAAGGTGAATGAATTTCCATTGAGGGCCCATGCGAAACTGGAATGGCTATAGATCAAGGGAGATAATTGGTGCCATTGAATATAACAGAGATTAACAGAGACCAATGACTTAAAGACTATGGTGTTATTTATGGAGGAGATAGCAGAGATGACACATTGTCAGAAGGAAAACAATATCTACATTAACTAGAGAAAAGAGGAAGAAGATTTCAGGAAGCAAGGTGGATCTTGTTTCATGTGCATTTGTGCACCTACATAAACAAAAGCAAGGAGCGAGTAGTTGGGTGGTCAGGTCAATTGAAATAAAATCTAAGATTGGTATTTTGTTATACTGGTTTACCACAATAACAAGAACCAATGGTGACAGAGCAGTGGGAAGAGTCGCTTCTTTTCTGTGGTAGGGATTTCCATTCATCAGACCAAACAGCATACAAGGCTCTGCAATCCGTGTTTAATAGAGTAAACTGTCATAAAGCTCTCAAAACCAACCTATGATGGATACTCAGAACAAAGTCAAAGAGCTTGATCATTTGGAGAGGGGAAGGGGGTGTTTACCAAGGCCGTGGTAGTGTAGCGAAAGTATTATAGAAGGGGAAGGGATACACTAATACACTATGCAGGAAGGTTCCCCTTTTCTTTTGTGAGTTATCCTGTCTACCGGATCAGTGAGGATATAATGGTTGCTTGGATTTCAAAATAATCTAATGGTAGGATATCCTGCCTCTTGGTTAGTACAGATGTACTCCAAGATAACATTGAGAATCAAAGAGTAATGATTTTTTATGGCACAGTTAGTTGGGTGTTGACTTATCATTTGAGGTATTCTTTGGTGTCAACTAATATCTTCCAATAGACAAGATCAAAAAAAAAAGACAAGATCAGAGAGATAATTTTAGATAAGGAAATGTATGAGATGCAGAGGGGCATGCAATGACACACATCACAGGTGCATTAGACCAAAATGAGAAAGGAAAGACGGGTTAGAGAAGTTCAATACCAAATTGTAGAGAAAAATAATTGCTTAGGAGTCAACAAAAGGTAATTCATTCAATCAAATAACAAACTCTCATACCAATAAAATAGGATATATCACAACACATCACAACCAGAAGACAAAACAGACAGCAAATTATCATAAAAAAGTAAGTTACCTTAATAGTTCACCAACTGCAAGTAATGAGCCATGAATACTATGAACTGAAGCATTTTTACCGAGTCCCACCTGTGCAGCTTCACACATACGATAATACCTGATGATTGGAAAGGAAGAATCAACTATAAGAGGGAAAAAAACATTTCCGAAGTAAACCAGCAAGAAACCCAAAGAAAGTATGACTTCGGTCCTTGAGCAAGGATTAAGCTTTTGTGGTTAGAAGTAAAGTAATTCAATTTCTAACATAATATTTGAATATTTGAGCTCAAAGAGCTAAGGTAACTGAGTTAGGAATTCTAGCTCAAGAACCTTATCACTTACAAGCCTATAAATCATTGGCTTCAACACTGTCACTACATGATCCACAATACAAGCCTATTTTCCAAAGGAGTAGTTTTAGCCAGATAATTAATCAATCACCCTTTACCAGTAAGAAAGCATATCATACAGGTCTAACCTGCATGTAGTTCATCGTTTAAGCTATGCCATCCTGGTGTTGTCACATGCTTGGGAAAGAATTGAAGGGTCTGACTCAAAATCATAAGAATTTACAAAACATGAAAGATCAGGAAGGCTAAAACTGCCAAGTCGGATTGTAGGAACCAGACAGAAATAAACACTCATTTAGCATCAAATTTTGATTTTCTTAAGATTAAAAGGGGCTAAGAAGAATGTGAATTGATAGGTTAGCAATGAATATTATCAATAACTCCAAGCTAGACTAGCAAAAGCACACAAACGATACACAATAAGTATTAGTTCAAAAAGAAGACATGAATATAGGAAGAGGAATTTCAGACAAACAACAACAATATCAACAGCCAAAGGCTTTATTCCAATAAGGTATATGGTTCCTCTTACAGCGTCAGATTTCCTCCACTACTATATCCTCATCTGTATTTAAATAATTTGATCCTATCCCAATCTTAAATGCATCTCTCTAATTTTTTCCTCAATAGGCACACTCTAACTTAATGTCTAATATTCTCATTTCTTATCATATCAATCCTCGTATGTACACTTTAACATTTTCATCTCTGCAAGTCTCATCTTTTGCTCGTGTGCTCACTTTATACCCTAATATTGCTCGCTTTATAGCCCAATATTTAACACCATATAACATGGCAAGACTAACCACCCTTTTATAAAATTTCCTTTTAATTATATTGTTCGTATCTTATGTAAAACATTTCTATCAATACCTAATTCCTTTTGCAAAAGCAATCCTAGATGCTTAAAGCTCTCGGTTACAGGTAACTCGTAATTTCCTAACTTAACAAATGTGATACTCCAAAATTTAAATTCCATAAATTCTACCTTTATTGAGCCTCAAATCATTTACTTCTAGCATTTCCTACCAAGATTCAAACTTAACATTTACTCTTTTATGCGTCTTGACTAAAACAATGTCATCTGCAAATAATATGCACCATAGTAACATATCTTGGTATGTGTTCAATGAATTCATCCATGACAAAAGTAAAAATGATATAGACTTAGAGTTGATCATTGATATCACCCGATTTGTATAGAATTCTCCACATAATTTCCATCGAAACTCTATATAGACAGGCAATAAAGAAATTCTAGTCAACATAGACCAATATATAAAATAATGTTTTCGGAGAGATACAACAACAATCAAGCTTGTATCCCACTAAGTGAGATCGACTATATGGATCCACCTATGTCATTGAGCTTGATTCTCTATGATATCATTATCTATATTTAAATAAATTTTATCTAATTTTATTGTTGCTAACTAAATCTTTTTTGAACTCCCTCAATTGTATATTTGTCATGATCTCACGTAACCTAACTAAGATATTTAATAGTTGTCTAAGTACATATCATCTTAAACTAATTTACATTAGATAGTCTTCTGAATTTAGTTTTATATAACTAAAATTTTATAGAAAAATTATAATGTAAACTTATTTTATGTGACGAAGTGCCAGATGATCATTCAACAAAATTAGAACTTATATAAAGGAGGATGTCTCAAAAAGAAATGATGATTGCAATCACAGGAAGCTCCAAAATTAGAAAACACACAACAATAAGGTGAGATGAGAATATTAAGATAAGTGACACTAGAATTGATGGAATTCTAGAGTTCTAAAGAAAACTACAACATACATCAGAAAAAGCTTGACAGAAATTTGGACCAGCTGTGGATGTTGCCTTTGATAAAGCACGATGGCATTGGTCCCTGTCGAAATGTGGTCAATATCTTATCTAGCGCATATCATTGCGACAAATTTGGCAAGAGGCTGATGTAACAAAATTGGCATCCCAAATATAGAGGAACATGAGACCTTCCTTATAAAGCGGTCATATTAAGAGAAATCTCACCATAACATTTTCTTAAACAGATATGACTCATTGGAATCGACATAATGCCAACTCGGTACATTTTAATGGCATAACATGCGGCGTAAATGAAAGATTGGAATATATATAACAAGTGTTTAAAATTTCGCTGCGTGTCGGGCGAAACAAGCAAAACTTACTGTCCCAACCGCACACCGAAATCGGCACCAGCACTCCATAGGTTCCGAGGCCCACGGCCGGCCTCATAGGAGTCTCACAAGCCCTACGGTAGTGGAGGAGGCGTCAAGCTAACGCCGCGGCCAAGACGAACTCGTCGAGTGAGCCCCACAAAAGTGGACTCATCAGGTGAGCACCGCGACGACACGAACTCGTCGCGTGAGCCCCTCGGCCACGGATGACTCATCGCGCAAGCCCTGGGCGGTGACAAGGCGGCAAAGCAAAAAAAATTGAGTGGCAACAAAATCGTGATTCTCACAAGAGGAAAAGTTAACATTTATTAAATGTTTTAATTAAAATCATTATATTATGTATATAATATCTAATTTCTATTTAATTATTATAATTATATATTATATAAATTAATGATTAATTAAATAAACTATTAATTGATTAATATAATTATAATATTTTTTTATTAAAAAAATAAAGTAAAAAATAGATAATTTATATAATATGTAGTTAAATAATTTAAAATAATTTTAAAATTAATCTTTAAATTATTTTTATAAATTTAAAATAGATTAACATTTTATAAAAAAATATTTAAAATAATTTTAAAATTTTATAAATAATTCTAAAAAATATTTAAAATTAATAAATATATAAATTTTTAATAAATTTGATTTAAAAATTCAACATAAGCTATATATATAATTTAGAATATTTATAAACTATAATTATATATTATATAAATTAATAAAAAAATCATTTATATAATTATTAATATAAATTATGATATTTATGTTGATTTATATAATTATTATAGATAATCTTGTTTATCTTATAAGCAAGATTTGGAACCATGAATATTAACATATTTAGCTCTCTATTTTTTAGATTCTTGGTTCCCAATTATATAAAACATATTTTTGTTTATTTTAGAAGTTTTGAGAAAGCCTTATAATATATATTAAATAAATATATAATAAACATATTTAGCATATATACAGTATCGAAACCCTATTAGCACAGCACAATACGATACCGAAATTGTATCATTCTGGTCTAAGAACGAAACCTCGACAGTTCAAAATTTTAAACCTTGGATACAACAAAAATAGTCTACAATTAGGCAAGTTAATCAATCATATTTAAAAATAGAGACCCGTAGGACTCTAACATCGAATCTTCACAATGGAAGAAGATCTTAACTCTGCAACATGATGGAACTCTTACTAGAGACCACACTCATGCAGAAAACATTATCTCACATTTCTCATCACTTCTCATAAACGAGGATATTTGACAACCTCTATAAGATTTTCTAACTATCTAATTGTTTGTCTAGTTCCGTTGGAGAGCTAATATGTCAATCGAAATTTGTAGTGTGGTATATATGGCTCTAACTATGCACACACATGTTCTAAGCTTAGATACATTCTGCTATAAGAAATGTGGCATGTATTAAATCTCTGATATAATTAATAGTGTTCCTACGGTGATAAAAAGGTGATTTGCTCGTCACAACCCTTCGCTAGCTCATCCCCAGGTCAACACTTGGTGCTAATTTTATGCCATGGTCATTATCATGGTCATCATTATTTGTCTAACAATATCATGGTCATCATTAGTGTGGATGTGTTGTTAAGTAATAATCCTAACATAAAATCATTAACATACATGTCACCGTTAATAATCAAAATAATCATATTATTGAAGACAATGATGATGATCGAATTAACTTAACCGTATGACCAATAATATATATGATATTAACGGGATACTCTTATCCAAATGACAAGTATATCCATATGAAAAAAAAATTATCTAAGTTTAGGATAAATAATGTCTGTCAGATCATTACTCATTTGATATGAATATTAGTTATAATTAATATGACTATGTTAAGTAATATCATTTGATTATAATTGATATGGCTAATTAGTGAAATACTAATTTAACAAAAAACATAGATATATGACTATTTTACATAGTTACTAATAATAAAAATCTGCATCAATTCCCTATTCCCAACCCAACCTCACAACCTTGTTCCTTCAGCTATCCAGTTCATGTGGCAGCCTTTATCCATCAGAGAAAAGCACCAGCGAAATCAAAGACACAATCCTCCTCCCTCACTGCGATGCTCCACATTTTGGTGGCAAGAACTCCATGTCTCCACTGTGTTTCACCATTTTGGCTGATCCATCAAACCTCTCTGAAAGCATCCAAATGATTTGTACATATTTTATCCATTAACCCATAGTATTTCAGTCTGCTTACCGATTATGAATAAATTCTCCTTAGAAATTGAATCAAACAGATGTTGATTTCAATCAAACTCAGCTGATACATATTGGGATCACCCAAGTTAACAATACAACTTCAACGAAACATTCAAAGCCAGCTAATGTCAACGCTAGCCAAATATTCTTATGTCAAAGAAAAAAGGTGTACATCATCTTAAATAAATGTTAAATATAACAAGTTAGAGCATCATTAATAGCACCTGCTTTTTAGCAGTTTCAATGAAAAAAGTGTAATTAAAACATTTTTATATACAACAGCGACCAATATTTATCCTACTAGGTGGGATTCGTTATATGGATCCTTCTACGTCATTGGGCTCTATCCTCTATTATATCATCATTTATATTTAAATAAATTTTATCTTATTTTATTCTGACTAAGTATTTTAATTGAAACTCCGATGCAACTTGAAATTTTAAACAATGTATCTAAGTGCCTACAATTGCAAAACAAAATGAAATAAACTATGATCAAACAAAAATCATATTGAATTTGATTGGACACTATTCCATCCTAAAATAACTAGTAATTTGTGAGGTGCACACCTTCTAATAAATATATGTAATGTGCCACTGCAATTGTCCATGTGAGACTAATGAGCACGAAGCATTGTAGCTTCAACACATCCTCTCATGCCCATCATGACCTAGAGGTACATACTTAGCTAGTACCATGTTGAATGGGGGTGAAGTTCAACTCATTCCTAAATGGCTAGTCACCTGACAGGGGAACCCTGCTAATAAATAAATATAATAGACTACTGCACTAGTTCATGTGGGACTATTAGGCATGTGTCTATGCACTAGTTCATGTGGGACTATTAGGCATGTGTCTGTGCATGCGTGCATTCTAGGTTCTTGTGGTACATAGATTTAGCACCATGTTGAATGGGGGCGAAGTTCATCTCATCCCTAAATGACTAGTCAATTGACAGGGGATACCCTGCTAGTAAATAGATATAATAGACTACTACACTAATTCATGCGGGACTATTGGGTATGCCTGTGTGTGTTATAGATTCAACAGATCACTCCTAAATAGACATGAAGACGACCCAAAGAATGTTATTCACGATTAAACATGAAGGTGACATTCACCATCCTTTGGAATAAACCAAATGGAGTTTTCTGCAAGAATTTGACTGTCAAAGTTAAATTGGATAACAAAAGCTAGTCGATTCAATTACACTCAAACTCGATTGATATGAAAAGAGAATGGGTTTGGGAACTAGTGCTCCAATAACCATTCAAATACATAGGTTAGAATGAGCTTAGAAAATAGTGGAATCTTTAATATTGTTAAGTCATTGTTACCCAGATTGATCACTACTGCCATGGACAAAGGAAAGTGATTCTGCTTAGACCTTGATCAAAAACTAAAGCAATGATTACAGATGGATCAAAAGTGTACAAGTAGCCATTGAATAAGTCAATGTGAAGGTGGCTAGTTTTGATGAAGAAAGACCTTAAGAGTTGCTCGCAGGGTGGACTCTCGACACCTCTCCTTCCCAGGCCAGGCTGCCCTGATTGGCCGTTGCCAAACCATCAAAAAGAAAAATCAAAATGTCATTGCAGACATCATTTGCTGAGATGGGAATAGCTGTGGCTTTCTCTAGTTGTGAAGAACAAGGAATCTAAGGCAAATACAACTTCCTTTGGGGTCTGAAGAACCCATAGCAACTAATTTGGTCCAATTTACTTTTGCTCGATGCCAATCATTGGTCGACGTGGCACATAAATCAGATTGTTCACTCTTCTAACAAGCATCCATCTTAAACATCTGTGACTTGTTGACAGATTTTGAACTTCAACATTACCCCAAATGGGAGTATGATAGAGTTCTATATGCTCAGTCATCAATCAACTTATTAGTGCATGTGCCTAGTCTAATGAAATTGCGATCGTATATCTGCGTGTGGCTCCTTTAGCAATTACTTATTACATTTACCAGAATAGATGTTTTGCTTTGATAGGATGAACACCCAACATTTTTGGCAATGGACCATGCACTTTGGATTTTTTTTAGATGTATTAAAGATGAATGCAATAGAGTACTAGTAAACGATGGCGAAGTAAAAGAGCTGTGGAAGAAGTATTTTCATCAACTTTTTAATGAAGGTTTTCCTAATGAAGGTTTAGGTGACCAACTTAATTTAAATAATTTAAGTAGGTCAAATGAGTCTAGAAATTTAAATTTTTATCATAGAATTCAAATTTAAACTAGAACAAGCTTTAAATGAGTTACACAATGGAGAAAACTTTAAATGAGTAACTGAAGTATTTCCAATAAAGATAGGTTACATCAAGAATCAACTCTAAGTCCCTATCTTTTTTAACTAATTACGGACGAACTTACTACGCACATTTAAGACGTAATACCATGGTGCATATTGTTTGTAGATAATATTGTTGTAGTAGATGAAACACGTGAAAGAGTAAATGTTGAACTAGAATCTTGTTAGAAAACACTAGAAGGGAAATGTTTTAGACTTAGTAGAATAAAGATAGAATATATGAAATTTAAGTTTAGCAATATTAGACGTAATTATACAATTGTTAAGATAGGAGATGACGAGTTGTCTATAATTGAAAGTTTTAAATATTTAGAATCATTTTTGCAAAATAATGGAGGGATTGAGAGAGATGCTTGATATATAATACAAATAGGATGGTTGAAATGGAGAAGACCGTCGGGTATTTTATGTGATCGTAAAGTAGGAAAGTTCTACAAATTCGCAATTAGACCTGCTATGTTATATGAAGATGAATATTGGGCTATGACTCGAGCACATGAGCAGAAGATGAGAGTTGCAGAGATGAGGGTGTTAAGGTAGATGTGTG
>JBBPFP010557107.1:0-16484 GCA_037974795.1 Kaempferia galanga | reverse complement strand
GCCGACTGATCTAGTTGATGCAAGCCTCGTCTGTTCGAGCGGAGCTTCCGGCTGGCCTGTCGTCCGGTTATGGGTTGTTTTGTCCGTTAAGTGTCATGACCCCGGTTGCCACGCCTTACGCCACGTAGCGCAATGCTATCTTCCTCGTCATCAACCACGCAGGGCCTGGTCGGTAGCCACGATATCCTTCATGTGGTACTGTGTAGACTGCCATGTCATCTGGTAAGCCCCTCCATACTTACCAAATCAATAACCATTGCGCCAGTGCACCGTGGCATATCAGATCCTTTATGCATTGTGATGTTGGTGGTAATTAAGATGTAAGGATCGTATTATCACCTATTTATTAACGTATTAAAGTTCACCAACCCACCTCTAATTACGTCCCAATAACTATTATATATTCATAAATTTAAAAACTAATGTACTAAGAACCTCTCTAATTTAAAGATCGAATATTCTCATCACTAATTTAAATTTTAATATTTTAAAAATGATCTACCGAATAATAATTTGTATTTATAATTTAGAAATTGATATATCAAAAATTGTTTTAAACTTAGAAATCAAATGATATATTTCGCATAGATTTTTAAATTCATATGCTTATTAAAAAAAGTAATTCATTCATTTTTTTAATGAAATAAATAGAAAAAAAAAAAATCTATTCTACAAATCTTTTTATAATTTTTTATTTTCAACCTTCGTTCAGTGAAAGCATTGTGCTGTCGGCCTAAACCTCCAGCAACTCAGTCAGAAAACCCTAAAACCGTCGGCGGCGGAGAGGGACTTGGGCGGGAGCGCGATGGCGTTGGCGCCGAAGACGAGGGAGTTAGCGAAACGATCGAGTAAGTTCCTAGAGGAGGCTCTCTACAGGCGCCTCTTCCGGGAGGGCAACTCCCCAATGAGCGTGCGGAAGCAGCTCGAGGAGTTCCTCAAGAGCCACAAGCGCGTCCACAAATGGGAGGTTGGCGCTGCCATCCGCAGGCTGCGTGATCACAAGCTGTTCCGCCCCGCCCTCAAGGTACCTATCTAACCCCTCTCTCTCTTTCTCTTGGATAGAAATTTTAATGGGACGAAATAAAGGAAGAATCTTGCTTGGTTGTTCATGGAAATTGTTTTAGAAATACTCTCAGTCCCTGCCTATTGACTTGCTCGGTATAATCCGTGAACTCGGTTGCAAATCTTTTGGGTAATCCAACTCATTTTGTTGTTCCTGAGCTGATCAAATATCATGTCGAATTTGGTGAATTGCCTGGTTTGTTTTGAAAGTCCATTACAGTGCTATCAATCGTACAGCGTTCTCTTGATTACTCAAGGAACCAGCAAATTTTATGCTTCGCGGCTTCGCCTGATTTGAGATAGAAGTAAACATGAATTTCTATCTTCAGGTTTCAGATCATGATTTATGCCAACAATCTAATATACGAATATACATGTGAGCTGAACTATTTTGTTTAGTGTATATATGTTTGCTCAATGAACTCATGTGTTTATCTGAGATCACTTTGAAACCAATGAAAACGCTGATAAATGAATGATGTCGAAGTATGAAGCAATGGTTAAAACCTGATTACATGTTTATGTTGTAAGCATGCCTTTTTGTATGCTAAATGAATCTAGAGAGTTGATAATTTCTCAGGTCATCAATATGTCTGCTATATGTTACATGAAAACTGATATGCTTGCCAAAATCATGTTATAATTGATGGATTATGCTTTAGAATTCAGACGCAGATACTACCAGCTTACTTAACACATTAACTTATTCAACACATGTACAAATTGCCATATCAGTAACTAGTAAGGCTAAAGAAGCACCAGCTTCTCTTTGTGTTTGTGGATTTACTATACTTCAGCTTAGTTTCCTTGTTTTTCCCCTCTCATAACAAGAACTTGCTGACCATTGTTGATACCATTTCAGCTATCAGAGGTCATGTCTAAAAGAGGAATGAATTTGACTGTGAGTGATCAAGCAATCCATCTCGATCTTGTTGCTAAGGCGAGAGGAATTTCTTCAGCCGAAGAGTACTTCGTCAATCTTCCAGAATCCGCTAAAAATCAACTTACATATGGTGCACTCCTCAACTGCTACTGCAAAGAACTGCTAACCGAGAAGGCAGAAGCCCTCATGGACAAAATGAAGGAATTGGGGTTTGCTTCAACCCCGATGGCCTATAACAGCTTGATGACCCTGTACTCTAAAATTGACCAGCAAGGCAAGATTCCGAGCATCATTCAAGAGATGAAAGCCAATGATGTAACACCGGATTGTTTCACTTACAATATCTGGATGCGGTCTTTTGCTGCTGTGAAAGATATCCCTGAGGTTGAGCGGATCATAGAAGAGATGAAGAGAGATGGGCGAGTTGAGGCTGATTGGACAACTTACAGTAATCTCGCTTCAATTTATGTAGATGCAGGCATGTTTCAGAAAGCTGAAGATGCTCTGAAGGAGCTAGAAAACTTGAACACGACTCATGATGTTGTTGCCTATCAGTTCCTCATCACTCTATACGGCCGCACGGGCAACCTAGTGGAAGTGCATCGAGTATGGCGAGCGCTGAAGGTGGCACACCTTAAGATGGTAAACATGAGCTATCTGAATATGATCCAGGTGCTGGTCAATTTGAAGGATCTATCTGGTGCTGAGGAATGTTTCAAAGAATGGGATAACAAGCATACATCATATGATATCCGAATTGCTAACGTATTGATAAAAGCTTACATCGATGAAGGAATGCTAGATAAAGCTGTAGATTTCAAGAAACAGGCAAAGTTGCGTGGTGGAAGACTCAATCCTAAAACATGGGAGATCTTTATGAATCACTATCTTAAGAATGGGGACATAAAAATGGCACACTGGTGCGCCGACAGGGCAATTAAAAAGGGTAGAAGCCTAGCCAGAATTTGGGTTCCTCCTAGTGAGGCCATTAGTGCCATAATGACTTACTTTGAGAAAATGAAAGATGTTTCAGCTGCTGAGGGATTCATTGAGCTTCTACAGAAGGTACAAAAGGACCTAGGACCGGAGGTGTTTGAAAGCCTCATAAGAACATACGCGAATGCCGGGATGAAGTGCCCAGGTATTCGGCGACGCTTGAAGATGGAGAAGGTGGTCGTAAGTGCCGATACGGAGAAATTGCTCGACTCAATCAGCAATGAGTAAGGGAATAATTGTCAATGTGGCCGCTTAATTCAAACTTATTGCTTGCTTGTGGCTTGTTTCTGCATTTGGATTTCAGATAACCATGAGCATCTCTTGACTGTTGAAAGATACATGACTCGTGCATTTGCCTTCCAAGTTGATTTGTTTTAGATTCTTGCTTTATTTTTATAATTCTGAATTTACTGTGTCACACAAACTGTTGAATCAGATAATTGATTGCTGTGGAATCAGAAATAAATATTTTTATCCTTCAAATTTTGCCTGATTCAACCACAAGAACAATGTGCCAGTTTATCTGTTTATATAATTAGACATTAGTTCCGACTCTTTTAACAACCCTACATGATGTTTGTTTAGTTCATCAGAAATAATTGAAACATGTGGTTTTGTACAGATGCGATGATGATTCTTTATGTTTTTTTTTTAAGTTTTATTTTTCTTTTAAAAGGACGACTTGTTTGAATGAATGCTCATAAATATATCTTGATGATTGAGTTTGAGATTAAACTGAATTTCTTTTGCCAACATGTTACTTGGCAATACATGTGCCTATGGTAGCAATCTTTAAATAGATTTGGTGATGTGACTTTCCTTCTTTTATTGCCTTAAGATTCCGTTTACTTGGAGGGACTGGAGGATAGGAGATGGAACAATGTGATTCGGTGCCCAATGGCTACTAACTTGGTCACCCAGATATGTTTGTTAAATTTAGATATACTTTTGCTATAAAAATGAGAATTTAGTGTTCATTTGTTTACTTAGCAAGATGGTTAGTCGAATTGGTTTATAATTTTGTTAGTTTATGAAGATAATTCATCATCCAATTTTACATAAGAAGGTTTTAAATACTTCATGACCTTTATGGTTGATTATTATGTGGTATTTATGATGCACAAAGAATATAAATTTGAAGTAGGAAAACAAACTTGAAAAAAACATAAAACGCTTCCATTGAATTGTTGTGGTGAAGGTTTGTCCATAGATGTTTTGGATCACCGAAAAGAATGGTGTCCTTCAAAAACACTATAATAGTGTGAAAGAAAAATTAGGAACTTTTTTTCCTCTTGGAAAAGTATATTTTCTCCCTCCAGATGAACACTCGCTCTCCCCTTCTCAAAGGGGACAGATATACATGATGTGTTACATCAAAATCAAGTTCAACATTTTTTTGAGCCGTTGAAGTAGGTTTCAGTTCATATACCTAATTTTCATAATTCTCTTGGAAAAGTATATTTTCTCCCTCCAGATAAACACTCCCTCTCCCCTTCTCAAAGGAGACAGATATACATGATGTGTTACATCAAAATCAAGTTCAACATTTATTTGAACCGTAGAAGTCGGTTCATATACCTAATTTTCATAATTCTCTTAAAACAAGTAGTACATGCTCATTATATCTTTCCTTCGTTTTTACAGAATAATCATGTGAATTTGAGTAATGTGCGTCTCCAAGTTTGTGCGTAAACCTTTATAAAATTTTAAAACTTCTCTCAATTTATGTTATTACATTCATTCAGATCCAGCTAGTTTAATATAAAATTAGCTGATAAATATATACCATTTGAAATTTTAAAATTTTCAAAATTTTCAAACTAGAAAAGTCCTACAAATATATTGGTTAAGTTGATTAGTGAATATACTTTGTAATAATTTTTTTTCAGTCTTTGTAAGTTTTTAAAATTTCACTAATCTAAATTTATATTATTAAAAGATTTTTTTAAAAGTATATTAATTTTGATCTGAAATGATTAAGAATTCTGAAATTGACTCGTAGATCTATATTATTTAAAAATTTGATATTTTTTAAATCAGCCCAAAGAACCCATTGATGGTATTAAACCAGTCCTAAACTTTATAATAAGCTTGTGATAAAAAAATTTAAATTTCTTTATAAGTTTAAAAATTAGTATTCTCAATTTATATTATCGTGTTCATGTCATTAAGGAAGTTTAAGAGTATATTGATGATTCAGAATTCTCTATTTCATATCAAAACTAATATAATTTTGAAGTCTTAGGCCTTGTTTGGTAGGTGGTTTTGTTATATCATAAATTTACACAAGGTAGAGGGTTTAAGATAAAAAATGTGTTTGATTTGTATGTTTGGTAGATGTATTTAAAAAATGGGTTTAGAATGGTTTTACAGTAAAATTATCTTTTTACCAAGGTAGATGTGTTTGGTAGAAGGGTAAAATCGGAAGGAAGAACTCTTGATTACATAAACCCACCCCCAAGGTGGGTTTTCTTAAGCCTATGAATCCTTGTTTAAGATGAGCTTTGTATATTATGCGTGATTATTTAAGCCCTTATACCAAACATGTATTTTTTGTAAAACCTATGCTAAACTCACCTACCAAACGCGCTCTTAATGTATTCATGCCAATGGTATTCGATTGAGAATAACAAATTTAAAAAAAAAAAGAAATTAGAGACACGCTATAAATCCACATGTGTATTATAAGGAATGTGTTAAGTATTTTATAAAAAAAATAGGTAGGTCAAATTGATAGCATTAAAATCTACTTCAGCGATCCATTTTATATTTAGTAAATTATTTAAACATTTGAAAAATAAATAGTCTCCATTAATGTTTCATACTGTTCATTATGATTGATTGAACAGCCAATAGCAAATATGCAAACCAATCCTTACTGATGAAAAATTCTCAGACAAGGCCTCCTAACATTCATCTTTTTTTTTTGTTAAAAAAAAGATTTTTACCATCAAATTATTTTCTGCTGCTTGATAAATAATATTTTATAAAAATATGCCAATATATTTAATATAAGATAAACCAGAATTAATTAGAAATCTTCATTCACTAAACAACTCCATGAACAATAATGTCTCAAAATTTGAATATATTAGTAAATTTAAAAATATTTTTATAACTATTATCTATTTGATTTTCAATAGTTTTAAATATAAGGTGAAATTTTGCTTGATTATTATTTTCAAATAATATATAAAGTCAATTAAATGTAAAATTTCTTGGATTATTGATATGTGCAGCTATATATCACCATCATGCCAGGTTTCCAATAGTATGGTTGACTTTTGGCTTTATTTTTATGGCTTTTGTTTTTTTTAAAAAAATAATTCCTGATATAGAAATTTTAAAATATTAAAAATTTATAATAATTATTATTTTATTTATGGTATGATGCAATGCCAACTTTCTATGATAATAGCCACCAATAGTGATTCTATTCTATGATTATCTCAATTTATAGCCTCTAATATTTTTATTTTCTCTTATATTTTTGTAAATAAATACTAAAAATTATCTTTTGTGAATAACGTTCAAGTTTTTTTATAAATTTATATTACAACAATTAAGCATATAATTAACACTCATATTATTAATCCTATTATTGGAAAGGAGCAGTAAATAAAATCTTTTCAATGGAAGTTAATTTTGGAATCAATTTACAATAATTATTTTATTTGAGATCTTATAAATGAGTTTGTTTCGCTATTACTAGGAACTTATCTCGTAAAAAAAAATGAAAATTGGAGGCGTATATTGATTAAACATGAAACCCCAAAGAGAGAATATTATATTTATAGGGGTCAAACTGTTTTTCTGCATCATAAATCATTAACGATCTCCATAAATACACACGTGGACCACAGACAAGGAATCCCTCGATCCCGTCCCTTTCCCACCGCCTTTTGTTGACCAATTTCCTCTCCTGCTTGCGATCTCCTCTTCTCCTTTCTCTCTGCTCCTGCTTCATCGGTTGCTCATCGGATTCGTTACTGCTATTTGGTATTTTTCCTTCGTTCTCGATCGGGTGTAGTAGTCGCTTAAGAAATGGACAGTGATTTCGTCTTTCTTTCTGTTGTTCGTTTTTTTTTTTGTTTGGTTTTTTTACCGCTGAGTTTTCAATAAAAAAAATGTGGTCTTTTGGTCTTGCGAAAGCGGCGGCGCCTTTGCTTCGCCTTCGATGGGGGACAGTAAATGTGCGGAGAAAAGAGTCGCCTTTTTGAACCGTGAATATGTGTTCTTGCATTCCTGATTCCTCCCTTTTTCTGATGATCGAAAAGGTTTGATTTGATTTGGAATATTAGCAAAACTTGTCTTTTTGGAACCGGAGAAGAAAAGTGGAACGGAAGGTGATATTAAGTTGGAATTCTTTCCTGTTTGTTCCTGGAACCTGTAAATTAAGATCATAAAACTATTAAATTCTGATCGAGAGGAACCCCTGTAGACTTAATAACTTCGCCACAGTGCATGTGCTCCTCTCTAGGCATCTTGTTAATCAGTGATTTTCTTCGGGAATATGGGTCCTAATTTGTTGCTTTTGATAAGCACAAATATTATTAAATTACCAAATAAATAAAGGAGTATTGCGTGGCAGACAATTAAATATTGAGTAAATCCTGAAGGATCCTTTCCACTTCTGTGCCCAGCCGTCATTATTCGGATCCATATTTAATTGCTTTTGTGTTTTTGACTTCGAGCTCCTGGGACTTCGTTTATTCCTTGAATTTGTGATTTCAATGTACTAATTACTCATAAAGGGACCACTTTTTTACATTTCGATGCTCTTGTTTTTCCAAAAGAAATCTAATTCTTTGAAGAAAGCGGCTATTTTGTCCGAAGCTTAGTTTGATGTCAGCTTGTAAATGAAGAATTTCCGGCCACAAATGGGTTTCTTTTACAACCAATGTCTATATAGAAGGGTCGTTCAAGCTTGACTTGTGTCAAGATTCTTAGTTGGTTTCATCCTTTTTTATTTTAGCTTGTAGAGATTTTATCTTTTCCTAATTCTCTCTCTCATCTCATGCAACAGATTCAATTTGCCAGAATGGTTAACTTTGGGAAGAAATTGATGGCTAATCAAGTTCAAGAATGGCAGAAGTATGCATTCTTTGCTAAACATCGTTTCGGTGCTTCTTTGTGGAGTTAGATGCTGTAAATGCTAATTGATTATTTACATTCCATCCTACATGCTTGTCTTCGCCTCTGCCATTGAAAGAAACATTGATTCAAAGACCAAAAATGGAAATGTATTAAAGACCAAAAAAAAAGAAGCATATATATGTTAAATTTATTCCAGTTGGAATAAGATCTGATAGCCTGTGTGAAATAGTTGGTTCTCATGGCTTAACTTGTATTATTCTTGTTGGACAATGTTCCAAGATCTTGCATGTGAATACAAAAATGCTCAATGTTAAAATTTGTCCGTTTATGTCTTGTCCATGCTCTGCAATCCAGGTTCCAGGACACAGCCCTGTAGCTTTTTGGCTGCCGTTTTCATTTATTTAGGAAGTCCACTTTGGCTGGTTGGTGTCATTGTGTAGTTACACTGTATTATCTATCTTACTAATCCTGGACTTGAATACTTTAATTTCAAAAGGTCATTATCAAATGGGTTAATTAAAACGTAAATGAAGTATTCATATTGAATTTCATGTATCCGTTTTCTTTCATATGAATTTAGTAGCATTTTGCATACTTCTTGATATTCTAAAGTAATCTCTGATATTTAACATAAAGGGAAAAGGTGAAACCATACTAAAAAAAATTATGATAAAACCTCAATATGCTAGGTTCTTGGATTCATTGGATTTTTGCTTGGACAACAAAACAATGACTAGGAATAACAAAACCCTGGAAACATATGTCCTGCCTTTCTCACATGATAAATTTCACTGCAAAAATCTCAATGCATTTTGAATAGTGGTTCTAATGTTCTTGTCTTGTACCGTTGAATTTTTTTTCCCAAAATTCTTATTCAGAGTTTTTCTTCTATTATTGGTGACCTGAAACATATTTTTTTCGTTCTTAGACCTTACTATTCAATATTATGTATTTCTGCTCCTGTTTATACCTTTTTATGCGAGATAAAAATTTCAGATTCCTAGAGGGCACACAATTTGATGCATAAGCAAAGAATTAAATTTTTCTATACTTAATTCCTTTCTAATTGAGGTTAAGATTTCAGTTTCCTACAGGGTAAGATATTTGATGCATTTGCAGAAAATTCAATTATTGTATTCATGTTTAGGGTCCTTATTTTCTAGATTATTATCACTATCATTTATACCTCTAGTTAATAATTAACAGTTTGATGCTAAGCTTGTAGGTTAACCTTTTACACTGGCTGTACTCTTTTTCTTTATATATAGGTTGACTAGTAAAATTTTCATTTGTGACCTTTCCAGATATTATATCAACTACAAATTGATGAAGAAGCAAGTCAAACAGTATGTACAACAAATGGAAGAAGGCGCAAAAGATCGTCGTCGTGTTCTGAAAGAATTTTCTAGAATGCTAGATGACCAAGTATGGATTTTGTCAGATTTTCTGTCTCTAGCTGATTTTTGGCGAGATTACTTTGAACTTAAGCATAGAGCATAATTAGTGGAATTTATTACTTTAATGTGGGCTAGAATTTAGTTTTAAATTTTTAGTACATAGTAGAACATTAGTATGATTGTCTAAACCTCATGTTCAACTTATGATGCCACTTTGGATTAATTTTGCAATCAACAACTTTTTTCTTAAATTCCTTAAAGTTGATTTTTGTTATGCCTACCATTGAGCAAGGCTTTCCTAATACCCTTGTTATCTTCTGTATATTGATTGGTGGTGGGTCTTTGGTACAAAATGATGTGCTAATTAGCTCACATGCATTTTCATCATTGTTTAAAATGGTCAGTAGTTGAGAGAAGATAGGGGATGACGAGAAAGCTAAAAGCTCTGAAACCAGGGAGAATGGAGGCCCTCCTTTACTGATTTTATATTCATTCCGTATTGTGGGCTCAGTCCAGTATGAGCTGCATGGATCAACACTTGTTTCCTCATCTCTGGGTATATTTACATATATTTTATTTTGCCTTCTGAGACATTGCATATTTTTGACAGTCATGAATTGCCACTGAAATTCCACTAACAATAAATGATAACATATAGGAATTCTTTTAGTTTGCCTTGTGTTTTTTGATGTATGGATGAACCAATAGAAACATTCTGGAGTGAAATTGAAAGTCCTGAGTCTGGTCAGGAATGCATAAAAAAGGTGGCAAGGTGCTAATATGTTATTACAGTTAAATGGCATATACGATTCTCCCAGTATTCAAAAAGATATTGTAGTGCCTGGATTTGTAGGAGAGTTTATGTGCTTGAGCTATCATTACAGTGTTAAACTTCAACTTGAAAGATGAGAGAAATAAGCAGAATGAAAGAGAAGAGGGGGATTGGCACTTGTGTAGGGTTAGTTGCGGTTAAGATTGTTTAAAAGTAGCTATCATCAAGCGTCCAGTAAGCTCTTTCAAACTTAAAGAATATAAAGATAGATTCAACCAATTACTTTTGTCAATTATGAACAGCCTCACTCATTTAATGGCTTATGGTTCCCTGTACTCTTGAAGTTTGGATTTCTGACAGCTTCAAGCTCGTATATGAAACTTAGAAGCCTATTCTATATTTTGGTTATCAATTTTTGGTGTCGTTGTTATTCTGTCAAGCTAACTTCATACTATAAGGTAATATTCATCAACTATTTTCCCTCCATGAGCACATTGATTTGGAGGGAGTAGAATTTTTTTTTCTTTCTAATTAACCACGGTTGTGAACCTATGCTCTGGTTCTCTTTACAATTTTTTTTTTCCCTATTTCCATTTATTCTGTGAGAACGTTTGGTTTACTATCCTGATTGGTTTATTAGATTCCTTCATTATTTTGTCTAGATTGAGAAGACTGTACTCTTCTTTCTGGAGCAACAAGGAATTATTGCACACAGGATTCAAGAGTTGGGAGAGGAGCGTACTATACTTCTTGAGCATCCAGAGATATCTAAGCTATCTAATCTGCGAGAAGCATATATTGAAGTCGGACATGATCTTTTGAAGCTTCTCAGATTTGTAGATATGAATGCTACTGGGATTCGTAAAATTCTGAAGAAATTTGATAAACGATTTGGCTACAAGTTCACTGATTACTATCTAAGTACTAGATCAAATCATCCTTATTCTCAGATTCAACAAGTGTTTAAGCATGTGGTAATATGTCTGCTTTTTTCAACACTGTCCTTTCAATCATCCTTTTAAATTCTTGGTATCTTCCTTCTGCTCGTGGTAATTTCTGTTAAAAGGCTACATATTTTGACTAAATAGGGTATAGCAGCTGTTGTAGGAGCCTTGTCTCGCAATCTTGTTGAGCTTCAAGAACATCAAGGAAGCTATCTCTCTCTTTATGATCAGCCGTCGACAGCTATGGTGGTATGATATATTTTTGTTACTTGAGTCTCAATGCAATGCCAATTTTGTTTCAGCCATATATATGTGTGTATGTGCATGTCTATATATTTTTGTAATAAACTATCTTATCAATATTTGATATTTTTAGAACTTTATTTATTGTTTAATTTTTCTGGCATCAGGTGCAAGACTCTGTCATTTGCTTAATACAAGCATCGGTGGAAAAATTGACTCACTCTACAAATTTCCTGAAATTCTTGGGACAACATGCACTTATCCAAGAAGCTGAGGAACATGTTGATGAGAGAAGATATCATTTTGTGTCACTTCTTTTGAACTTGGTTAATACTTTTCTTTATATGGTCAACACTTATATCATTGTGCCAACTGCTGATGACTACTCGATGAGCCTTGGAGCTGCCGCAACAGTTTGTGGGATCATTATTGGCTCTATGGCTGTAGCACAAGTGTTCTCTTCAGTTTATTTTAGTGCATGGTCTAACAAGTCATACTTCAGACCTCTGGTATTTAGCAGCATTGTACTCTTCTTGGGCAACGTTCTCTATGCATTGGCCTATGATATGGACTCCTTGACAATTCTTCTCATAGGTCGACTTATGTGTGGGTAAGTGAAATTGTTTGTTCTATTTCACTTTTATTACTATTCTGTGGATCCAGTACTTACCATTTCATCATTCTAGTAACTGACTCCCTTTTGTAGTTTGTTAGGAGTTATTTGTGATTAATTATTGAATTTCTATCATCATTTAACAAAGTCCTGCCTTAGAGGATGGTCATTGATGATTGATATTTGATTCGATTTCTAAAATCAATACAAAAAGTTGTGTCAGACAAGAATATTATGATGAATTTGTCTTATCTTGTATATTTTTTCATTTTCCACAAAGTTTCTTTTGTTTCAAGTTCTCCCTTGGTACCAGTAAAGGTTCAGCAACATTGATTGTGGAATTGTGATATGAAGTTCATTCATTATTTTATGCTTTTAGACTATTTTTTGTAAGCATAACAAGAAAGCAAACTAACTAACAAACTTGTGATATTAAAAGTCCAAACTACTACAGGTTCACAATCATTTTCTAGGATTAGAATTGAATGTGCATAGGCTATGTCTAAGCTAGACTCCTTGAAGAAAGTGATCCTGTCACTGTTGATCTACCTCTTTACCATTTTGTACAAATGGAGTGTATTTTCTCTGGTCTCCTTCTGCAATCTATTCCTACAACTTTCTACTCTAATAGATTCTCAACTTTTCAATATATAGAATATATACACACGTGAAGCATTAAGCAATATATAGAATTCAATGAAATTTGAAGATAGGCATTTTTGAAAGTCTAATTTCTTTGAGAGTGATCATAATTTAACTTGTTTAAATTTCATACATTTTAAGAGACTTAGGATTTATGTTCCAAATTGCATCTCTTGTATTTCTTGTTTGTTGGAGTGGAGTCGGATTGATGCGCTCTCCACGGGTTTAAGGTCACATGTTTCTGGTCATTACTGCTGAACCTAGTACGCATCCAAAACTGGTTCATACCCAATTTGATATGATCTTCAGATAACTTGGTCTAGTGAAACTGAGTTGGTCTCAATTATGACATGTCGTAATACTGGAGTTGAAATGTCACTTAAATCTCATTGCCCTGCGAAAGAGGGAATTAAAAAGGAAATCTGTCTTGAGTTCAGTGATCATATATTGAATTCTGGACAAGATTATATCAAAAGCAAAAATAGTATATTAGTTATATATATTATGGTTAGCTACATTTTCTGTTTCTAATATCCTCAAACACAGGATGGGGTCTGCAAGGGCTGTTAATCGCCGATACATCAGTGATTGTGTTCCAAATGAAATCCGCATGCAAGCTTCTGCAGGTTTTGTCAGTGCTAGTGCTCTTGGAATGGCATGTGGTCCTGCTCTTGCTGGCGTGCTTCAAATTAATTTCAAGTTATATTGGTTAACAATTAATCAAGATACTTTACCTGGTTGGGTTATGGCGTTTGCTTGGTTAGCATACTTGATTTGGCTGTGGATTTCATTCAAGGAGCCAGTTCGTGATACTGAAGTGAAAAATTCATCTCCAGATGATGCCGGTATGCTATACGCTAAGATTATCTTAATTTTCCAGAACATGCATGTATTTTTTGGCTGTTAATTACAGGTTACATTTATCACAAAAATATCCTATATTTTTTATCTTTTGAAATTTTGAAAAACAGGACATGTTGATGCTGGAGCATTAGAAAGTGGTCTCGAGCAACCTTTGTTAAAAGGTTCTGAGCAGAAGCAAAATGATGATGGGGATGAAGGCGAAGAAGGGCCAAAAGAATCTCACAAACCAGCAACTTCAATGGCTTCAGCTTATAGATTGCTTACTCCATCAGTAAAGGTATGGCCTTCATCATTCTAATCAATGTTAAAGACAATTTTTGAAATTGTTACCCATTCATATGCAAAGTATTTAGGATACCCTTTTTAATTATCTGATAAATCATAATTGTTGGATAAGGCAGGGAAAATCCTATTCCATAGCACTATTACAGTGCTTATAGTCACGATCGGTTCACTATAGATTAAAAGTAGTTTGCCAAATTTATTGAGTAGGCATGAACTACAATGCAGCATGTAGCCGGATGAGAAATTGAGTTTGGACTAGTCAAAATGGGGGCTTAGGCAGTCTGCTCAAGGATGAATTGAATGCTTTATTCTTCCTGCAATCACAAGATTGTTTCTTTTTGTCATGCTATTCCTATTGGCAATGTATTGAATCTAAAACATTATGCTTTGGCATATGAATCAGAATGAAGCAATTCCGATAATTTGCTTTTCTTTTGTTAAGTGCCATGGTTGTGCAAATTATCCAAATTTCGAATTTAGTGAAACAACTTCCAACTGTGTTATAGGTTCAGCTGCTGATATATTTCATGCTCAAGTATGCAATGGAAATATTACTGTCAGAGTCGAGTGTGATTACTAGTTATTACTTTAGATGGTCGACGGGTTCAGTGGCGATATTTCTGGCAGTCCTGGGACTTACAGTTCTTCCAGTTAATGCTGTTGTTGGGACTTACATTAGCAACATGTTCGAAGACAGGTGCGCATGATGCTTATGTTTGTATCAATTGTATGTTGGTTAGTCTGCATTTTCGGATTCTTCCACTAAATATATTTTTCTTATTTGGAAAAGTACTGTGCTCGTTGTAGGCTTTTACTACAGACCAGGTTATTTGTTACTCAATCTGCTGGAGTATCATTTGATATATTCTGTTTACGTTTAGGGGTTTTGCCTTTTGATATATCGAAAATGATGCATTCGTTAACAGCTTACTACCTAACACAAGAAACTCTCTTAACTTAAAAAATACTTGAAAATTACTAGTTTTGCCTCCTTGTTATTGTTTGTTGTTTTTGTGGCAACGTCGAATGAATTTGTTTTACCTTTTTATTTGTTATGCAGAAAAATCTTGTTAGGATCTGAAATATTGGTGTTATTGGGAATACTACTAAGCTTCAAAGTCACTAGTACATATACGGTGCCACAATATGTGAGCTCTGCATTGATCACGTTTGTGGCCGCTGAAGTTCTTGAAGGTAATTACTTACGTTTAAGTATTGCACAACTTTCATATGCACTGTTAACATGGTTGTTAGAAGTGTTTCGATTTAGGATTCATATAGAAGGCACACAATCGGGGATAGCTAAGATGGGCTCAAGGCCAAATAGTGGCTTTGTTACAGATAAAATGACAATAAGAGCGAAACTAATAATGATTTTCTATGTTAAAAGCGTTTAACTAGGAAATTTCTTGTTAGTTATTTCATGATGAAATGAATCGTAATTTGTACATTATGTAAAATATGAATGTTTATAATATTTCAGGAATTAGTATTAGCTTAATCTATGCATACAATATTAGTTTATAAAATATGAATGTTTATAATTTTTTTTTTTTCAACTTTGTATTCTTTTATTTGAACCTTCAAAATCTCACCAAAATAATCCATGATTTGGCAATATCAATTGTTAATCTTTGATGCTTTGACATTATTTAACATGAAAATTTTGAATTACTCAAATTTCTTCGAATGTTTATTTCATGTGGTTTATTGGCAATACGCTAATGCTAACTGTGGTCTTCTTCAAACTTCACAAAAATGCATTCTTTTCAGGTGTTAATCTAAACCTCCTTTCACAAGTCATGTCATCCCGCCTCGCCCGGGGGACGTACAATGGCGGTCTTCTATCGACAGAAGCAGGGACATTGGCTCGAGTCGTAGCCGATGGCACGATCACACTAGCAGGCTACCTAGGCGAAAGCCGGCTATTAAATGTCACCTTGCTTCCTTCTCTGCTAATCTGTGCAGGCTCCATCGTTGCCACTCTCCTCACCTACAACACCATGTACTGAAGATGGCTTGCTTGTGTCGGTCGTCACCTCCGATCCTCTCTGGTTTGTTCACCATTTTGTCGATGTTTTCTATTCAATTCATTCTAATTGCCAATGCAAGTTGTATAAGTTTGCAAGGTCTCAGTGATGTCTCAAGTTGACATCAGTCGTGTATGATTGTGTAGATGTTTGATTCTTGTAGCTGTGGCGTAGGAATGCCTTTTAGGTTTCATCAGCAGCTTGAATATGAAAATAAACTTTCAATATCTGATATTTATTTGTTGGATGAAAAAATGGATTGAAAGTATAGAAGAGGCATTTGTTGTATCGTTGAATATTTTGCAATTATATTTATTTTTATACGGGGTGTTTGATCTTTTTGAATTAAGAAATAGGTTTGCTATTTCTTCTTTGAATAAAATATGTGAACATTGAATAATTTTTCAGACTAAAGGCAGCTTAATTTTCCCTTTTATTTTCTTCTCTAAATTCCAATGACAATATATAAAAATATAATTTTTTTTTTTAAAAAAAAAATTCCAGTCATTGGTGATTAACTATCATGAAGATTCTTCGTTTTAAAAACGAGAAAAGTAGAACTATTATTTTTTATTGTTGGGCCCTTCAAGCATTTCAATTTTGTTTCGACGGTAATTTACTCAAAAATATATACAATAAAAAAAGGATATTTTTTC
>JBBPFP010554909.1:2264-16506 GCA_037974795.1 Kaempferia galanga | reverse complement strand
CACACATTAAAAAGCACGCCGCGGATACTATTTAATAACGTAATATTTAATAACAACGACGGCATGCAAATAGGCACACTGCGAATACTTTTAGGGTATTAACAAATAATCGTATTATTAACGACGTGCATTAAAAGCACGCCGTTAATACTATGTAATTATATATATGTGTTTAATTATCTTTATATTTTAATTAAATACATATAAAAAAATTATTGAATCGGTTCGGTTAAATCGGCCCACGCAAAGGAAAACGCGCACACGACCCCGTCCAAATCGCAAGAATCGCGACTTCGTCGGCCGGTTGCGAACTTCTCGGCGACCTCGTCGCAACGACCTCGGTGGAAGGGGATAAAAGGAGGGCGCCGCTAGGAGGGGAGGGACACGGAGGGACTCGGAGAAGAAAGAAGAGACGGAAGGCGGCGAGTCCGGGAAACGGCGGAGTTCGGAGCAAGCGACGACGCGAGCTCGTAGAGGGAGGAAGAAGGAGAGGAAAGGGCAACGCTTCAAAGGAACCGAAAGGCAAGTCCTCTTCCTTATTAAAGTAAATCTAGGGATTGGAAGTATAGAAAGGATCACGGTTTAAGGAGGTCGACGGAACTAGGGTTTATGGCTTAAGGCAGTCGAAATTTGCATTATAAACCTAAACTTAAGAATTTAAAAACGGAAGAAGTTTCGGATTTAAGCGATTTCAGAATCACCGTATGAAGATCTTGATGATTTTCAGATAAAGATTAGTTAGGTATAGCTGGAGTATGTTCTTACTAATGAAATTTGGACTTAATGCAGGAATTATGTCTTTCTTCTGTTCTTGTTGAATTAGAGTATTGTGACAGTAATCGAACTTCATGTTTCAATCATTGGGGTTTCACCGTACTGGAAACTTAATAATTTGAGATAGTAACGGAAATATCGGATAAGTTAAAAAGGGTTTCAGGGAGGCTAAGGGTTACGGTTCCACCAGTTTGTTGATGAGCACTGGTTGTTTAATGCTTTTGTTGTACTATTCATTTTCTGTAATCAGACTTCTATTATGGTTGGTGCCTGGATTCAGTTCATACTTTCATATGCACTGTTTTGAATTCTGTGATGTTCACAGTCTAGTTCTTGAATCCTCTGGTTATTCCGTCCAGTGAAGCAAGTTTGTGTTCTTTCTCTTTTATTCTATGTATAAATTGAGGCAGAAACCCACAGTTCTGTGCATAGAATGTTACGATGATAATAACTATTAATTGCCAACTTTTCTTAAATGGCATCACATGATGATGGCTCTCGGGATTTTCGGAATCAACATCACCAGCTGCTACAAAACCTGCTATCCCTAAAGCTCCATCTTCTGAATCAACTTTTGGACCTTCAACTTCTGTACCATTGCAATCACCTAAAGGTTCATCCTTGATCTTTTGTTGAATTCTGTGTATTCATTGTCATGTAGGTTGTTCTTAAGATAGTTTTTTTGAAAGTTATGATGCTAATAATGTATTAGAGAAAACTGTTTTCCATAATGCAGAAGATATATTTATTTTAATAATATATTTTTATTTTTTTTATCTCCTTAGTTGATGCATCCAAGACTTTTACTCTTCAATTTGGCTCCATAAATCCTGGATTGATGAATGGATTACAGGTAATCACTGTTGGCTGGTTCAACTGATAAATTTGATATTTTGTCTTTCTTGTTTTCCTTGTGATTGATATGAACAAATGCATTTTGGTTATTCTAGATTCCTGCTCGGACTAGCTCAGCACCACCAAATCTTGATGAGCAAAATCGCAACCAGGTATGGTTTTTAATTTCATGAAATCACAAAGGTCATAGTAACAAGTTTTCAGGCATGTATAGACTTCTAACGAACATACCAATGGTGCTTATGTTAATCATTTTTATCGAATTGATAGTAGATTTGGGATGTCTCTGTCTTGTCCCATGGTGATGATAGAATAGATTAAAATCTCGTGGTGTGTTGGTTGGCATGATTTTACATTTTTTATTCCTCCCCCACATTGAGATGTAGGTTTGGTTGTACTGACATTGGCAAAGGCTAGAGATGCTCCCAGATTGAGGTCTTTACCAACCTCAGATGAGGACAACAATTACAAAGGTGTAGGCGGAGCCTAGGAGAACAGTAGAACGATACACCAATGTCAAAGAAGGAGAAGGCAAGTGTGCAATTTGGTTTGATAGTGGTGCAACAAGTCACGGGAGATGCGATGAATAGAGAGAGCAAGATCGAGAGTGGGACAAAGAGGCTAATCTATCAGAGAAGGGAAGGAGTGAAACATACTGATGGGTTGATCCAATGCTGCAACGTGATGATCGAATTAGTGGCAAGTCGATCTAGATCTGCACAAGAAAGAGCATTGCGAGAGAGATCAGGTAGGAGAGAGGAACTGTGTGCGCGAGAGAGGAATTGTATCTGTGGGAGAGAGGATAATAAGCAAAGCAAAAGAAATACATGAAGATCTCATGCCAAAACTCCCAACTTAATCAAAAACATGACACTTAAACCAAAATGAGTTTACTTCTACCTAACCTGATCAAATCGAGCTTGAATTGGACAAATTTGATTGGACAAATTTGAACGCATTTGTCCCAAACGACAAATCTTATCCAAAGGACTCAACTAAATCCCAATTAGACTCCAACAAGGTTCCCTAAAGCCTATTAAATGGTTTAATTTTGCTTAAATAACAAATAAAATATAAAATTAAATAGCTGAGAAATTTTTATTGAAAGTAAAACACAAAATATAAAAGAAGTTAGAATTTTGTCTACATTTCAAGTAGTAGTTTTTGTACTAAAGGAAAAGTTTAGTGCAATTAATGGTTTAATAGATATTATATTTTGAAGAACAATGTGCAAATACAAATGCGTATTCATTTTCTGGTCGTTGCTTGGTACTTTTTATCTGTCACATACTAAAATTTTAATATTTTCTATATCTTTATTGAGGGAAATGAGAGCATTAGATAGAAAGTTGGAGTTGCATCTATTGTGAGAAAACTCCGAGTGACACGTTTAAGATAGTACGAATATGTACTTAGATGACCAATAAGTGTTCTAGATAGGCGATGTGAAATTATGACAAACACGCATATTAAACGAGGAAGAAAAACACCAAAAATAAGGCTTGGTAGATGTTGTTGTATCTTTATTAATGGGTCCAACTATAAGTTTTGCTAAATGGAATGAAAAATGAAATGAAACAAGAGAGCTATGTTTCCAATTATGTATTTAAACAAATAATGTAAATTGCATAAACTTTACGCTAGGACATGTATCTATATAAAAGCTATTTATTATTTGACTTAAACAAATTATGTATTTTAACTACATAGCTCTCGGGAAGCTTGGGCTAAAGACTTGAAGATTATTATTTTTTATTTATTTTGAGGAAATGAAGCCTTTGCACAAATAATTCATATTCCAGACCATTTTGATATTGAAAATGATGAAGAAAAGTTAAATGGATATTAATCTTTGTATATTGTCAAATGGTGATAACCACTAGATGGATAGGTAACAACATTTAATAGAGTTTGGTTATCAATATATTTTTTTACGTGAATTTTGATAAGGTAACAAAATATAGATTTTGATTTATTTCTCTTTTGGTTGAAAAAGTTACAATAAGAGATTTTGGTCTCATTTTAACAATTCGCAGTTTGCAAAAATAATGCAACTATAAATGCAAGCATTAATTTAGATGAACACTACTATACTGATTTTTGATATAGAATACACATGAAATAGATGATGAAATTCTTTCTTTAGTTAGTTGGTGGGTTCCCACCTTACAAAAAAGAAACAAGTAGAAACAATTAGCTTTCTTTTCATCGAAAAAAATGGAAATTTTGTAATTTGTTTGCCAATAATAGAAGATGTTATCAAACACAATAATATTACTTGGTGTACATCTATAAGGAAGGCTGTCTATATTCTTACAATAATTAGTAATGTATTGTTCTCAAATATTAATGGAAATGATTTTTTGAATTGGTATACATTTATATTTGATAAGTGTCAAAATCATATTTGTACGACATAATAGGGTGTCAAAACTGCATCATTTTGTTTAAACATGGACACTGTAGCAAAACTGTGGAATACTAATGTGGATTCATGAGTTTGAGTTAGTACCATTACTACAAGTAAACTTTTTTTCATCATTTTGATTAGGAAGTTGCTCGTCCATGTAACCAAGTCATGTCAATTAGTGAAATTTGAGCATTAGTTTTGTATCACCTAGGATTTGAAATTTGGGACTAAGGTGAGAATAAGGAATCAATTTAGTTTAACATAGGAAGCGGGAGGCTTCTTATGTTGGTCAATTTAGTTTAACATAGAAAGTTTGAGGCTACTTATGTTGGACAATTTAGTTTAACATAGGAAGCGGGAGGCTACTTATGTTGGTTAATGAAACTTGATGAAGTTCTAGAGTCTCAATCCTGGCCTTAGTGTGAAGGGACCATTGTCACTAAGGGCCCAGTTCAGTCCAGTTATGGACGCCAATGATTTTCTTAACTTCTATGCTACCAGCTGTGTGAATTTCAATCAGAATATTAATCGAGACTGAGGTTTTGTTATTTTGCTTTATCAAAAATGCAGGCTATTTCTCTTAGTTCATAGGTATTAATGGGTCTATTTCCACTAAATTGCAGCTAGATATTTGTGATAATATTGTTTAATCCCGGTAAAGTTAATATCTGTGTTGCATCAGGACGTGTATGACATGACTTATATGCAATGCTTTATTCACAATCCATCACACTCGTACTGGTTCTGAGTTCTGACAACTTTTGAACTGGTATAACATTCATTGATACATAAATCAATTCAAGAAAATCAAAAGAATTTATGTAATTGATAACTGATAGTTATTCCTGTGTAAATTCCAAATGGGGAATAATGTTTCAACTACATCATAAAAAAAAAGAATTATAAGGTTGGTTTGAAGTATCAATTCGTGTAATTCTGTTCATTATAGCTAGTCTATTTGGTGCATAATAATTCAACAACTTTATACGATTTGCTTGAAATTAAAGCTAAGCTTCGATAGATAACAAATTGCTGTGTACTTGAGGTGGATAACCCGATGATGCTCCTTGAATTGCTGTGTACTTGACGTTGATAACCTGATGATGCTCCTTGTGGGTAACCTTCTGCAGGCCCATTCCAAGTCCATGGGAGCTATTCCTTCTATTTCTGTATCCTCTGTGCCTAAACCACAGAAGCATCTAGCAAACAGAAAAGATGGTGATGTTCATCAATCCAGCAGCGAGGAGTTCATCTCTGTGCCACAGATAAAGAGGGATGCTAGTGTCTCTGCCCCATCTGCCCTTGCTGTACCTGCACCAAATTCATCTGGTCTGCCAATTGCTGGGATGCCTTTGCCCATGCACACACAATTTCAACCTCAGAAAACACAAGTTCTGCCAAACTTTGGTGTCCCTAGTGTACAGATGCATCGGCCTGGTCTTGCAGCCAATTCATTGCAAATGCCAATGACATTATCCATGGGGAATACCCCCCCAGTTCCACAGCAAATTCTTGTTCCAAGTATTCAACCTCATTTTGTGCAACAACAGCCAATGATGCACCAGGGACAAGCTCTTGGGTTTGTTCGTCCAATTGGTCAACTGTTGCCTCCACAATTAGGCAGCATGGGAATTGGCATTACTACACAGTTCCCACAGCAACCAGGTAAATATGGTGGTCCACGAAAGACCACCACAGTTAAGATTACTCATCCAGATACTCATGAAGAACTGAGGCTTGACAAGAATACTGATTTGAGCAAGGATGGTGATGCTTCTGGACAAAGGCCACACCCAAATGTTATTTCTCAGCCTCATCCTTCTCCATCATATCCTCATCAAACAAAATTTTCGCCAATACAACAAAACTCTTATAATCAGTCTCAGCTTATTTTTCCAACTTCTGTTCCTCCGGTGAGTGGACAGATGCCCACAAACTTACAGACTCCAAGGTATAATTATCCTCTCAATCAAATTGGCCCAAATTTGAACTTCTTAAACTCATCGGCAATCAACAATATTCCGAGTGGCAAATGTCCATCTACAGCTCTGCATGACATTTCTGAAGGGTTTCAAGTGGATGCATTGTCAATTTCTGCCTCACTGCCCTCCGCTGTCCAGGTAACTATGAAACCATCTGTTGGTTTGCCAAGTGTTAAAGCTGGCGCACCTTTGTCCTCACCTTCCGTGGTCATTACCATGCCTTCCGCCAAGGTAGAACCACCTATGCCAGTGAAGACTATTGCAGATGAGATTACTCTTAATCAAAAAAGGACAGAGACCAATCCAGGTGGACCTGGCCAGCAACTTAAGTTGATTTCCAGACCATCAACCAGTATCTCTGTTCCTGTCACCAATACAAGTACCACAACTCCTGTCAACTTGAGACTGTTCACACTTTCCGAAGCTTCACAGTCTCCTGAAACACCCAACAGGGATTCTGGATCAGTTCTGGATGGAAATGATGGCAACAAAACTGAAGATGCTCAAAGATGTGATAATTTAAAAGATAATGGGAAGGCGAGCAAGGTGTGTTTTCTTGGTTCTATTGCTTTCATGTTTGGCTGCTTATTTAACCTATAAAAATATGTTTTAATGCTTGCAGTTAGATGCATCTTCTTCTAAAGGTGTAAAGATGGCTCCTAAATCCGAAAACATGACTCTTCCAGACATTAGAACTACTGAACCAGTTGTAGGTAGCGGAATGCCTTATGCATCTGTGTTGGTACCAGAAATAGCAGGTAAGGAAGCATCCCTAAATGCTTCAGTTGGTAATGGCGACTCATCTTCTGTAGCACCTGATGTTTTCTCTGGCAAAGAGAATCTTCCTTCTCAAGCGTCTACCTCACTTGACATTATGGTTGGTGAAACTGCTATCTACAATCTGATGACTCCTAGCTTGAGGGTGGGAAACACAGGTTTGATTGCTAGGAAAGAAAAAAAATCTGAGTTAACAGAGGATAAAAGCCTTGACGCATCAATTGATTCATTAGGAGATTGTAATGAAGGTAAAGTAGATTCATCTTCTACAATTGCAAAACCTTCTGAATTTGAGAAAGTTATATTGTCAAAACAAGATGACAAACAGGCAGATTACTTGGAAGGGATATTTATTAAGAAAGAAGAGTTAGACAAGAAACTGCTTAGCGGCTCTAGTGGTGATTCTGCAGAATTGAAGGAAAGTAGAACACAGAACCAAGAAAATAACTCTACTGATGCATCTTTAAACTCAACTGATTCTGAAACTGTAGTTGATTGTGATCTGTATGCAAAAGATGCCAATGCCCACCTCAATACCTTCTCAAGCAAACTAAAACTGAAATCCAGCAAGGAGGATGATTTAACAGATGGTAGTGGGGCACACATGGAAACAGCCCCTGCTTCTATTCCATCTGTTTCCGTGGAACACAAACGAGATCTTAAAGTTGATTTGCCTAATGACAGATTGACTTCAACAATCTTGGGGAAAAAGAGTAAGCCTTTGTTAGATACCATGAAGCCTAAGATTACTGCTGGTAAAAAGAAAAATAGGAGGGAAATGTTTTCTAAAGCTGATGCTGCCTGCACATCTGATCTTTACACAGCATACAAGGGCCCCGAGGTAAAAAATGAAGTGGCTGTTAAATCAGAAAGTTTAAATAGTCCAACAGCTGCTGCAAATATAACACCGATAGGGTGTCCTACTAAGGATGTGGTTTCAAGTGATGAAGATATGCAAAATAAAGCTGAGTTGGATGATTGGGAAAACGTAGCTGATATATGTACTCCAAAGCTAAAAACACCAAAACATGGGCAGCATGCTGGTGAGGTAAGAAAGCAACATGATAGTGATGCTTGTGAAGCCATTACTCGGAAAAAGTACACTAGGGATTTTCTAATGACTCTCTCACAACATTTTACTCAGCTTCCTGTTGATTTTGACACTCGTTCGAATATATTAGATGTCTTGCTTATTCCACAAGGAAAATCACCATTGCCGAGTCCTGGGAAGAACAGTGATCGGCCATCTTCTCGGGGTGATCGACGTGCTGTCGGGCCATTGGATGATGATAAATGGACAAAATCACATGCACCTTATGGTTTTGATGGAAATGCAGCTATTAATCTTCGTCCCGGGCAAGGTGGCAGTCATGTGGTTGCAAGGAATCTTCCTTGGCAAGCATCCAATCAATCTGGAGGAATTTTATCAGGATCAATGCAACCTCAAGTATCCCAGGGAGGCACACAACGGGGCAATCTTGATCCTGGAGATAGGTGGCAACGAGCCAGAGGTTTGATACCCTCTCTTCAAACTCCCCTACCGGTAATGCACCGAGCTGAGAAAAAGTATGAAATTGGCAAGGTTTCTGATGAGGAAGAGGCAAAGCAAAGACAACTAAAAGGCATCCTTAACAAGCTGACTCCTCAAAATTTTGAAAAGCTTTTTGCTCAGGTTGTGGAGGTTAACATAGACAATCTTAAAACCCTTACTGGTGTCATCTCACAAATCTTTGACAAGGCTTTGACGGAACCCACTTTCTGTGAGATGTATGCTAATTTCTGTTTTCATTTAGCAAGCAAATTGCCAGATTTCAGTGAAGCCAATGAGAAAATAACTTTTAAAAGATTGCTCCTTAACAAATGCCAGGAAGAATTTGAAAGAGGAGAGAGAGAACAGGCTGAGGCTAATAATGTTGAAGATGAAGGTGAGACCAAGCAGTCCAAAGAGGAAAAGGAAGAGAAAAGGCTCCGGGCCCGCAGACGCATGTTAGGTAATATACGTTTGATTGGAGAATTATATAAGGAGAGGATGTTAACTGAGAGAATTATGCACGAGTGTATCAAGAAATTACTTGGTCAATATCAAAATCAAAATCCCGATGAGGAAGATATTGAAGCACTGTGCAAATTGATGAGTACAATTGGAGAAATGATAGATCACCCCAAGGCAAAGGAACACATAGATGCATATTTTGACATGATGGCCAAGCTTTCAACAAATCAACAGTTATCTTCTCGCGTAAGATTCATGTTGAGAGATGCAATTGATCTTAGAAAGAACAAATGGCAACAGAGGCGGAAAGTTGAGGGACCAAAGAAGATTGATGAGGTTCACAGAGATGCAGCACAAGAAAGGCAAGCTCAGTCTAGCAGATTATCTCGTGGCCCAGTCATTAATAGTGTCTCAAGACGTGGTCAAGCAGCTGATTATGGTTCTCGTGGTTCTGCTCCATTAAACTCTCCAAGTCCCCAGCAGGTTGGTGGTCATCGAGCACTGCCATCGCAGACTCGTGGCTATGGTATCCAAGATGCACGATTGGAGGATAGACATCAGTTTGAAGGACGAACTACATCACTTCCCCTCCAACATAGATCTACTGATGATGATTCTATTACACTTGGTCCTCAAGGTGGCCTAGCACGGGGAATGTCTATCCGAGGACACTCATCAATATTAAATGTAACTTCTGAAATTTCTCCAAATATTGAACATCATAGAGTGCCATCTTGTACAAACAATACTATTTATACAGCAGGAAGGCCTACTAGAGCAACATATGATCAAGTAAGTCCTCAAGATCATAACAATCAGTACAGCAGCAGAGATGGAAAGATTTCGGATCGTACATTTGAGAGATATTCAACAAATAATCTACCTGGTGGGCAAGTGCATGGCACTTCTAATAGCAGCCTAGCTCCAGTTTCTGGAACAAAAACTTTTTCAGAAGAAGTTTTGCGTGAAAAATCCATTTCAGCAATTAGAGAGTTCTACAGGTTCTTTCATCAATCATGTTTCTATAATTTTATAGGCTAAGCAAATTTGGATTTCTATGTTTAGTAAATAGCCTTTATTTTTGTGTTGATATGGTATCTTATTCACATTGCTCTATTTGTGTGCCTACCATGGTGTTTTGTGTAGATACGTTCAATTTTTTCACACTTATAACCAATATTAGAAAACATCTAAAATATAAATGGATTACATGTATATTCTATGTTATTCAGTGGAGTATTTGTTCGACCATTAAATGGTTCTTATTTATGTTTGGTTCATATCAATCCCATTAGAGGACTCTTTTAGTTGGATAACTATTAGCTGAACATCTTTTTTTCTGGTTGCACTTGCACTGATAGAGAAAAGACTCATTTGCACATACCTGAAGTTTAGATGATTAAATATCAAGCGCTCTATCTTCACACGTTCTTATTTTGTTTGGTTAGATGCTAAAGTGGACGTGTGGAATCACTAGAAAGGATAAAGGGAAAAAAAAGAAGAAAAAAAGTTAGGTATAGCTTTCTAAAAGAAAATGAGAAAATAAATAGAGTATAAACATGTTGAAAGACTTCCTACAGATTCTATAGCTAGAACAATTGTATCAATTAGTGGAAGCTACAAGTTTAGAGGGATGCACAAATGACAAATTAGGTAGTGTGCAGTTGATATAGTTTTGCATTGAGCTCAAGAGGGATTAAGATTCATGTAATTGACTCCAAATAGTGGGAACTATGGTCAATTGTTCTTGTACAATCATTGTCCGTTGACCTTCAACCTAAAAAGGTTGTTGAATAAAAAGTATTCTAAAAGTTTCTTCAAAGTTCTTGTCCCTTGGGCAATTACAAAGGTGACAATCCTGATCTATGGTCTTGTGAATCAAAACTAAGGCTATAAGTTTTTTTACAATTAGGTTCTTAGAGGAGAATACTTCATTATGAAAATGAACAAATTTAGTACTAAGCAGAACCTATGGTGAAACTAAGTATTGGACATATGTAGTTACCACATAAAAGTTCCCAGAAATTGTGGATGAGAGCCAAATGAGATCTGAGTCCAAATATTCAGGACTAGAAATTTTTCTTTTACATGAAATTAGGCTATTTTGATTATGATCTCATTTATGATTAACTGAGTTGCTACAAATAAAGTAATCCAAGAAATAAGAAAAATGGAGCCAGAAATAGTTACACAGAGGTTCTCTGGATATCATAGTGTATTATTCAATGCCTTTTGTTAGTTGTAGTAACCAGCATAGGGGGAAAACACTGGGAAGGCTGCCCCTAGGTTTGAGCATAGGTTGAATTTGAGAGAATTGCGATAGTAGAATAAGTACTAGTTTAGGAGAAAACTTAAACCTAACATGGGGTTCCCAATATCTTTCTTGAAAGTGATGTAGGTTCTCTTTTTATTTATCAAAAGAATGTTTCCATTGTAAGCTAAGCTGTTTTCAATGTTGCAGATTCCTTAACCAGATTACACAATAATGTTCTTGCAAGTCCATCTTAGTCAAGTTGTGTCATGCATCTTTCTATCTTATAGCTTGTTCAGCCTTTTAGTATGTCACATTTTGTTTAGACATTTTTAATTTAAGAACATTAATTGCTTTATTATATTTTGTTGGTTTTGACTTCTATCATTTGGTGGCATTTCCTGATGCCTCTTAAGTTATTGACTTATGAAATGCCTCTTAAATTATTGACTTAATGATTGATGGTTGCTTGTTTTCATTTGTAAACATATTTTTAAACTTCGTTTACAACTAAACCTGGTTTTTTCCTCCAGTGCCAATGATGAGAAGGAAGTTGCATTATGCATCAAGGAATTAAATGCTCCAAGCTTTTATCCGACTATGGTATCAGTATGGATTACTGACTCCTTTGAGAGAAGCAATGCGGAAAGGGATCTCCTAGTGAAGCTTATTGTCAACCTCTACAAATCTAGAGATTGCTTGCTTAATCAATCGCAACTACTCCAAGGGTATGAAAGCAAGGAGGAAACTACTTATGACGATAAAGATGCATTTTGAGCTACTGGCCCAATCTTTACTGACCGTTGCTCCTTTTTATCAGGTTTGAATCTGTTCTTGCTTCATTGGAGGATGCTGTAAATGATGCACCAAGAGCGCCAGAGTTTCTGGGTCGCATCTTTGCCAAAACTATTTTGGCAGATGTGACAGCTCTGAGCGATGTAGGAAGATTGTTACTTCGAGGAGGTGAAGAACCAGGCCAACTGAGAGAGGTTGGCCTAGCCGCAGAGGTGCTTGGGAACATATTGGAGACCTTAACATTGGAAAGAGGAGTTCCCATTACGAATGAGATCCGTTCGAATCTCCAGCTAGATGATTTCCTTCCGCCATCTCCACTGAAAGCAAAAAAGTTGGATGCTTTTCTGTAGGTTGGATGGTGCTCTGTATAGAGCACTATGCTCTTGTTTTTAGAACTTTAGGAAATCCATTCATCCATCCATAAAACAGTTGCTGGGACACAACAAAGGCATTATTTATGGGATGTTTTCATATTTGCTCCTAGTCCAGTTCAAATAGTGGCTACGGAGGCAAGCTTTTTGACCTGCAGTTGATAAAAGGTTTTGTTTGCCTTTTTCTTTTTTTTAAAAGATTTGAAGTACATTGAATCAGATTCATTCACGTTCATTTTTTGAATGCTGTGATATTTTCATTTTTAATCTTTGATTCCAGTATGGTTTCAAGCCCAACCATGGTGAGTGAGAGTTCGGAATTTTTGAACTGAGGAATGCGAGGTTCGTGACAGTGTATTGCCGTATCTACTTGATTGATGTATTTCTCTATGTTCTTCAGAGTTTAACAATGCTTCTTTGGACTATCTTTGACAGAGCAATTCAGAATTTTAATATTGTTTTTTTGCCTCTCAGCCAACATTATAACCTTAATTCTATTATCATATTCACTAGTGATTTTGTCGAGTATGGATATGAAATAGGATTTGCACTGTGATTGGCACAGGCAAAAAAAAACCACTGATAATGATGAGTAATTTGATAGTATTCGAATTTTAGACGACATTATGTAGAGAAAAAGGTTGAAACTAGTGAATTTTTACTATGTATTTTTTGTGTTGCATGATACATTAAGTATATTATCGATTAATTTTTATTATTTAACACTTCTAAAAAACATCAACAGATAGGTAAATTTGAAATATATTAGGTGAAGACCGTGTACTTAATATATATTAATATATATTACTTTTAAAAATGAAGACCCGTGTACTTCTTCTTCTTCTTTTTTTGTTTTTTTTTTATCTCTCTTTTAGGCATTTGGATCAAGATGACGTTATAATAACGCCAGTCAAAGATGCCACATCATATATATGGCAATTAAATTCAATTAATGAATTCTTCCCCGGATGGATTCGTGAATCCAATTCATTTAGTAAAAAAACAGAAATTTACAATTTGAACCAAGATGCAACAACATCATATATCACAGTTAGAGGGCCTTAAGCAAATAAATAATAATAATAATAATAAGTCACCATTTTTTAAAATTCAGCTTACAGATAAAAAAAATGTACTAAATACATCAAAAACAATATATTAAGTTAACAAATACTTCAAATAATTAAATAAACACTATTCATCTAACTATTTTAGAGAGGAAAATATTTATCAAATTTGTATAATTTAATTATCGTACTATTTATTTCTCAATCGACAAGATTACTAGCTTATTTAGTCTATTTTATGACACTTAGGCCAATACAGTGGTTGCAGACAGTGGCAGTCGAGAGTCACCGTGCGATTAGGTTGCAATTTGCTTGAGCATCCGGCTTAGCTTGCACTAGCCACCGCGCTGCGCAATTAGGTTACACGAGCAGAGTGCAACCGCTGGCCCACGTCGCATACCACAACCACCGTAAGAATCTAGGCGATTAGGTAGCACGAACAACCGTCGTTACGCGATTCGGACACAATTGGTATCACGTGTTATAAGACAAAGAAAATGGTATGAGAAGTAGATTAGGATTACCTATTGTTCGGTAGATCTGTGCCTGGTGGAAAAAAAAACACCGGAGAAGAAATTACAGACAAAGAAGAGTAACGTCGGAGAAGAAATCACGTGTAAAGAAGAGTCTTGCGTCGGCGCATGCCTCGGAGCCGTGAGAATAGGATTTAATAGTCGTTTAATGTCCATGCCTTTTGTTTTTTTGGTATAATTAAAAAAATCCATTGGACCCTTCCTTGGGAAGGGTCCTGAGAGACTGTTACCTCTTTGGTCTCATGGAAGGTATGACTCTGATCACAATTAAATTCAATTAATGAATTCTTCCAACATATTTAAGTTTTTAGAAATTAAAACAAATTTAATTTTGTCCAATCTACTTGTCACATCACTAGGAACAGCGAAGATCCTCTGGTCCACTTTTTTATCGACCACTCTCAGTCCACTAAATGTAGACCAAAGGATCAGAT
>JBBPFP010549422.1:0-16532 GCA_037974795.1 Kaempferia galanga | reverse complement strand
ATGTACATGTAGGATTATTTTGTAATTTCAACTTTTCAAATGAATTCTCATGTCCAATCATACATCTTTAAATCTGATCTACTTTGGAGGTTTTGAATGAACTTCAATTCTAATTCCTTAATAATTCTGTCCTAAAAAATTGTTGCAAAAAGTGGAATTGAATTTCAGATCATTAGGAAATTTAATTTTCTGTCTTTCCAAACATGCTGTCAAAGAGTTTGAATTTTAATAAGGATAATTAGGGTTAATTTTGATAGCCGGACTTAGATTATGTATAAATTGTATTTGGAATTTATTCGGTAGATTAATCAAACTGAATTATACAATAGAAAAAAAATAGAGTAAAAAAAAACAATGCGTAATTCATTTGCTCATATTACTTGCCAGTGCATGTCAAAAAATACCATATAAATTTATCTTTTTTTTATATAATCTGATATAAGTATCTTCCAATGGGTAATTATTTTTTACTATAATATCAAAAAATATATATCCCTATACGTGCCGAGTGATTAGAAGATAACAACTTGATGCATGAGATGCATCACGAGATGCATGCTCTCGAAGAAAAAGTTTTTCCCATCTCCTAGCAACTTGATAAACTGATACAAAAAATATATAAAAACTAAATTTGAAGAAAAAGCATGAACTCCTTTTGCAAAGGCCTTCTTGTCCTGTCCCCTTTCAAGTTTCTACACTGACAAATTGAATCTCAACACTCAAAAACTGCTCTCTGTTTTTCCCCCTCGTTTGTTTGGAGAAGGCCGGCACTCAATTCTTAAAGCTCAGAATCAAAACCATTCATTTTGTTGTCTTCCCTAGTGCCCTTAACCTAATGCCACTCTCACTATAACAAAAGCAAGTATCTGAAACCTGAAACATATTGTTACCTTTTTTTCAAACTTCTGACAACAGCAGATCAAATGCAGCCAAACAGACCAGACAAAGCCTGCCATGCCACTGGATAAGATCATAAGCCACTTCCAAATTTTTCCAATTCATGCACCATTCAACAACTGCCTTGCCTTGCTTTTCAAGATCCAATCTTTCCTGAAGTCTTCAGTCCACTACATTTTTTTTCCTACTAAGCAGATAGCTACAACCAAGTCTATGGTCTTTGTCTTCTGATGCCTGCAGGTTTATCACTACTTCTTCATCACCTTCACCCTTCATCTCCATTCATTCTCATCTTTCTTCTCCATTCTACCTTTCCAAGCCATGAACTCCACCAGAAGAAGCTGCTCCTCTTATTTCAGCTTCATTTATCTCACACTCTTCTTCCTCAGAAGCATTAAAGCAGCTCAAGAATCTGACAGGGTCTTTAATCTCCCTGGCCAGCCAACTGCTCCACCCATCTCTCACTTCGCAGGTTACATTACAGTGAACGAACGAAATGGCAGGGCCCTCTTTTACTGGTTCTTTGAGGCCCAAACTTTGCCATCAAAGAGACCTCTTCTCCTGTGGCTCAATGGAGGTTCTCTCTTTAATGCATCTCGCTTCTGTTTTCAGGTCTTTCAGTTCATTTAATGTGCCTCTCCTTCATTTTCAGGCCCTGGCTGCTCATCCATTGGCTATGGAGCAGCTGTGGAATTGGGGCCTCTCAGGGTCAGCACACATGCAACAGGGCTTCAGTTCAATAAATATGCTTGGAATAAAGGTTCCCTATTAATTACTCCTCTCTGAAGATTTTAAGATCATGGTTCCATTTTTAATTTTCTATTGTTTTTGTTTGTTTTCAGAGGCAAATTTACTGTTTGTGGAGTCTCCTATTGGTGTTGGATTCTCTTACACTAACACATCTTCTGATCTATCAAAACTAGATGATGGATTTGTGGGTATGAACTTGGGATATCATCTCAGAAAATGTTACAGTTTTATGCTTGTTGAAATGATTGAATTATGATTTTTGTTGTAGCTGAGGATGCTTATAGCTTCCTTGTAAACTGGTTGAGCAAGTTCCCAGAGTACCAATCGCATGATTTTTACATAGCAGGAGAAAGCTATGCAGGTGATAAACATTCCAAAATTATCATAGAAATACATAATAAAAGGAACTGAAAACTGAAAAGTTTCAGAATGTATCCATCAATTAGGAGGAAAAAAATTGAAAGAGAATCAATAATGTCCTTGGTGGATGTCATTGCCATAGAAAAAGTAATTTGACCATATTATCATGCAAAGTAAAGTGGATTGCCCTCATTCTCTTCTTTCCTTTTTTGCATTCAGTATGTGGTTTTATGTTCTAAACTCATGTTATAGGTCACTATGTTCCCCAGTTAGCTGAGCTTGTGTATGATCACAACATGGATGCAAACAACTTCCCCCACATCAATCTCAAGGGCTTCTTAGTAAGCACGCAAAGATATCGATATATCTAAAACAAAAATTGTATGTTTTAGAGTGTTTGCTCAAAATCTACATATTTTGTTGAAGGTTGGCAACCCTGAAACTGATGACTACTATGACTCAAAGGGGTTGTTGGAATATGCATGGAGCCACTCTGTGGTTTCGGACCAAGTTTACGAGCTTGCGAAGCGCGTTTGCGACTTCAAGCTCTTAGACTGGACAAATCGATGCAACGAAGCCATGAATGCCGTCTTCAAACAGTACAATGAGATCGATATCTACAACATATATGCTCCAAAGTGCAACCTTCCTCAGTCCCCATCATCAGCTGTTGATCCTGATGAAAGTAGTGTCACTAAGGTGATCAATTTGCAACTCAATTCACCATTTTTGTTTTCTGATTGGATCAAAGGAGCAGAAACAATTTGTTGTGTGGTGTTGCAGAAAGGCTTGGCGAGGAGAATAAGAAGGTACTCAGGCTATGATCCATGCTTCTCGAACTACGCCGAGGAGTATTTCAATAGAATTGATGTGCAGAGATCACTACATGCAAATGTGACCAGAAAAATTGGAAGGTGGAGTGTTTGCAAGTAAGTTTTATCCTCGCGTATATCGAAAAACAAATTGGAAGAAAAGCAAAACTGAGTAGGGTTCATGCCATTGCAGTGACTCCATATTGAGAACATACAATTTCACAGTCCTATCTGTTCTCCCAATCTACTCCAAGCTCATAAGAGCAGGCCTGAGAATTTGGATCTACAGGTATATTTTCGCATACGAAATGAAGTGTTAGCTTGTTTGAACTCTGATGCAACTCGAAACTCTATACCATTGCAGTGGAGACACTGATGGCAGAGTGCCAGTGATTGGATCTAGATACTGTGTTGAAGCTTTGGGCCTTCCTCTTGAGTCTCAGTGGCAGTCATGGTTTCTAAACCACCAGGTGGTTACTTTAGGCAAGTCGAACCAATTGTAGTAAGCTTTGGGACTTCCTTTATAACATTGTTGTTGGTGCAGGTTGGAGGAAGGTTCGTGGAGCACAAAGGGTTGACCATGGTGACAGTTAGAGGAGCAGGGCACTTGGTGCCACTGAACAAGCCACAAGAAGCTCTTGTGCTGGTCAACTCATTCTTGAAGGGTCAGCGTCTTCCGACACTTCGATGATAGATTGCTTTTCTTGCTAGATCGAATCGAATTCAGATGCGAGTTTAGATCCATTTTCTTGAAGTAAAACTGAGGTTTTGATGTTTGAGTGTTGGTTTGAATTAACTGGCCTAAAATATTGGCTGGAAAAAAGAAATGGGATAATGAATTTTTTTTATATATAAATTTCTATTATGATAATAATAATTATATGCTAAAATAATTCATAATCATAATAATAATAATAATAAATAAATAAATAAATGAAGGGTATCGGTTCGGAAACGCTCGCAGAAGACAACTGCCGGCGCATCTCGTTCTCTCATCAATACGTCGAGTGGGGCCTACTATGGAAGAGCGAGGCACTGCCACCTCAGCGCGTGAAGCTTTCTCGTATAGAAAGCCCGTGGGTTTATACATTCCCCGTTTCACCCCTCTTCGCTATATTTTATTTTATTCAATCTCTCTCTGTCTCGTCTTCGCTTTGTCTTCGCCGTCGCTCTTCACTGTGCCGCCGACGAGGAAGAGGGCAGGAGAAGCGGACGCGGAAGAAGAGGAAGCGGGAGGCGTAAGGCGATCTCAATACGGCTCTTCTTCTCCTATCTCAATCTCCATTTGCAGGATCTCGTGTCCAATCGCCTCTTAAGGTAACTAATCAAGAATCTCATCGCTGTCCTTGGACGCCTCGATTGTGAGGTGAGAGTAAGTCGTCGACCCTGAAAATTGACTTTGCGTGATCGAATTCGGCTTTTGCCCCCTTTTGCTCCTTGCCTGATTGGTTTTCCTTGCGGCTTGAAATGGAATTGGTAGGTTGTTGCGGGTTCTAGGTTTTTACGTGCGTTGATGTTTTTATTGTGTTCACGGGTTTTCCGGTTTTGATTCGATTACGAGTTTGTTGATTAGGTTTTCTTTACTTGTATTTGTGCGTGCTTTGTATTGTCGAGCTGTATGGTGTTGTAGATAAGTAGATTGTCTGCCAAGTCTAGCAAGTCGATTGTTTTTTCCTAGCTTCTTTTTTGTCTGGCAATTGTAGAGTACATACAGAGCAGAGGAAATAATAAATATATGATCTAATAACGCTGGATCTTTGTGCGCTTTAGGTATTAGTTTTCAGCAGAAATATTCAACCTAGATGCTTATGAAAAAAAAAAGATGTTCACTTAGGCAGTAGTTAGAACGGCTAGCTAGCTGGTTTTGTACAGTTTTTTTCTTTCTGATTCTTAATTGGAATATTCAATATAAGCCATAGCAATTGCTAATTTTATCATACTGCCTATCTGTTGAAATATGACCTAATCATCGTGAAACCCTTTTTTCTCTGTGGAAGAAGGGAACATCTATAATAACTTATATGAGCGATAGCGTACTCAACATTAATGTCATCCTTTCAAACAGTCATTTCTTTAGTTTCAATGTCATGGCGCCCATAGAGAAGTACTTTTCACGTGTAGTTATCTCAATGCCTTTGAAGACAGTAGTTAGTTGGCATGCATTCTTTTGTGAATTAATTTTCATCACTCTTGAAGCTGATTTTTTAGACTTTAGGTAGAATGATGTGTTCAAGTGTTGTTTGGGTTATCAGCATTTATTTTTCCTCCCAATATTGTCAATATTTTAACTCAGTTTAAGTTTATGAGGATCCCTGAATAGTTGGGCTAGCTTGTTTTTGCTATTGTGTATGCTCTACCTAATAGCACAATAAGAATTTTGATTATCGAGAAACATCATTTACAAACAATGATGTTATAGTTTGGATATTTGAATGAACTTAGAATGTTTCATGACAATCTCTTGTATGCACTAATTTAGATTTTCTAGGTGATCTTCTTAGATGTTGCATGGTATTCATGTCATAATGTGTTAGTTCCTTTCACTTGCTTAAGTTCATGCTTTCAAGCCAATTATAGTTACAATTTCCTTATCTTCTTAATTCATGCCAAGTATTTGTTTGGTCTAAGTTGTCATTACTCCTGCAGGTGTTAACTTTTGTGGACAACATGACATGATATTTTGAGTTTCTTGTTGGACCTCCGGATTCTGCTGGTACACCTTTGCGTTGGTCATTTGCAGCGTAAATCTATGGCTAGAAAGGGATACCAACAAAGGAACGGGTTGAATTATAATACACCTGACCATATTGATGTAATTTCAGATTCAGTTAAAGAAAAATCAGAGATACAAAATGGAATGCCTGCTGAAACTGATCACCTAAATACTGATAATCTTTGTCATTCAAGGAGTCCTGGTGCAAAGATAAAAAAAACTAAAGCAAATGGCAAAAAGAACAGACAACGAGCTGGGCATGCTCTTGCTGGAGAGAAATCAGATGACGAAAACCCAATTTTACCTAAAACAATGGATAAGTCTCGCAATGTACATGATCTTTCAAGGAGCAAGCCTTCTTCAGATGCTTCCAAGAAAGTAGGAACTGATGGAACTTTTTCCGACATTGATGGACTGCATGTTGAAAGTAACAATGCAACTTTCATAGCCATGGCTTCAAGGAACTTAAGATCTTTGGTCCTATATGTTTCTACAGCAGCTACTCATTGGCTTGAAGGACACAAACCATGGTTCAAAGCAATAAATTCTGTGATCCACAAGAGTCAGTGTTATGCTCGTGCCAAACTTGGACATGCTTATCCTGTGATTTTGACATGGGCTATGTATTGTGGTAAATTGGTTTTGCTTCTATCCATGGTTTGGCTGGACTGCAGTATTCGAGGTCTTGATTCTCTGTTACGGTTGGGAACAACATCTTTCCTTACAACAGTTTGGTGCAGCATACTTTCAATTACTGCAATGATTGGATTGGTGAAAATGATAATAGTCATGGTAAATTACAACTGTTAGTTCATTTGATTCTTCTTTTGGTTAGCTAGTTCACAACAAAATATATCCATTTACTCTATTCATGCAAAACTGACCTCACTTAGTGGGATAAGGTTGGGTCGTCGTTGTTGTTGTTGTTGTTGTTGTAGTACTCTACCACAGACAGTATGGTCAATGAACTCTGATTATTATCATGCATAAATGACAAATTTAGAAACCAAATTCAAGAGTTTGAAGATCCAGTTACCTTTTATCTTAACAAGACATAACTATAGCCTTAATCATTCTTCTGTTTGTTCATGTGCATAAACCTTTTGTTATGTGGTTGAGATTTTTTTATTGTTCCTTCTTCACCTTTTCTTTCATCTTCTGTTCTCACTGTTGATGTATTTCTCTTTCTTTGGACATTGTTTCTAATAATTTTGCACAGTGGAATTAATTGTCATTGACACTTTTGTTTACTTGAGTTTAGTATTTGATTCTGTATACTTTTCTATAAATCTTAGAATTTTAGTTATCCTTTATGAACAGGTCATTGCTACTGCAGTGGTGATTGTCGTTGGTATTGGATTAACAATTCTGATTTTGGCTGTCCTTGCTTTGGGGATCTTGTGGTTTTATGGCAGCTTTTGGGTAACAGGGTTTGTGTCAATTCTTTCAGGTATCCTCCAGCGCTAATAATGATATTAGGGCCCTTGTGAAGTACAACAATCGCTAAATTGGTCTATTGACACTCTACTTTCTCTTACACAGGAGTCACATTTATGCTCGGCCATGATCGGATTGCCCTCCTTATCACCACACTATATTCTATGCACTGTGCTAGATGCTACTTAGGATGGCTTGGGCTGTTCTTCAGCCTTAATGCTTCTTTTATTTCCACGGATTTTCTTATTTACTATCTGAAGAATAACATTAATGACTATAAGTCTGGCAGTTCTTCAGGGGAAGCTAGGCAAAACCAGAGTCAAGCTGGCTTTTCCTTTAGGGAGTCTTCTCATTCTTCACGTGGGGGCGATGCTTTTCATTCTTCATCTAACATGCCACCTGATCGTAGCTCAGGCTTTCCTTCAACTAGTGGAACTGAGGAACTGACCTCTGACGATGAAGTTGCTCGGTTGTTGAAGTGCTCAGATCACTATTCAGCTCTAGGTTTCTCACGCTATGAGAATGTAGATGTCACTCAACTCAAGAGAGAGTATAGAAAGAAGGTGATAGTTGCAATCTAACAACTTTTTGGTTTCTGTTTATCAGTACATTTTTTAACTAATTAATGCTCACAAACTGGCTTAGGCAATGCTTGTCCACCCTGATAAAAATATGGGTAACGACAAAGCTGCGGAAGCATTTAAAAAGCTCCAAAATGGATATGAGGTGGAAATCCTTTTCTTTTTTTTCTCAATGCAAGTTATCTATTTTCTTCTCCTCTTATCCATTACCCAAACATTCATTAATGTAAAAAACAACAAAAATTTATCCTGATCAATTTTATCTTACCAGGTTCTGTTAGATTCTTTGAAGCGGAAAGCATATGATGAAGAATTGAGAAAGGAAGAGCTATTGAACTATTTCCGAAGATTTCAGAATTCTCCACAACAGGTTGTCTATGCTCTTTTTTTCTTTTCTTTGCTTTTTTTATTATTTTAGCTTTATAGTTGCAAACCTTTTGGCTTTGTAGCTGTCATAGGAGATGTGCATGTTGCTAGTCAAAATGTAGATTATCTTGGATCAGTAAAATCTTGGTGTTGATTTTCTAATATGGATGTAAAGCAAGGAATGGAATACTTGTAGGAGGCTCAATTACCTGAAAACTGTGACAGTGACCAATAGATAAGAAGTATTGTTATCTTTCCTATTCCATTCAGTTTTAAGTGCTAAGACCATGTACGTGTCTTTCTAATACATCTATATTTGATCATCAGTATTTTTTTCATTTCCATAGTGTTGGATTTTGGGCGTTACTGTAAATAGGGAAGGGAATAGCTAAAAAACCATAAAGGTTTGGAAGAAAATTGTTGTTATTGATTTAAGGAGAAAGGAGCAGCATTATGCTTACGGCTGGTTATTATTAATGCATGAGGCTCATATAGTTTTTGTAATCCGCAGGCCTCTCAGATGAAGTTCAATGTTCTTTCAGACATTATCTAGACTGTAGGATTTGCACTATTCTATGACTGAGATTAAGTTGAACTGGTTAACTCAATAAGTTGTGTTAGATTGGGTAAACTCTAGTCAAAAACTCACAAGGTAACTCACTTGGTAATTCTTAAATCAAAATTACCAAGTGAAGGTAGCTAGCAAGGTGACATACAGAACGAAGCTGTGAAAATGCAATAGACGATGGTGGTGGAGGATCAATAGATATTGCAGCTTTGTGTCTGAGATGATATATCTGTTTCTGCAGTCCATCCGTCCGTGCCCTTATTAGCTCTTGGCCTACAGCAGAGTGATCAACATTATATCCTTTAGTACACTACCACATACAATGATTAGTAAATTAGCATCTTATATATTTTTCTGCCTTTTCTTTGAATCTTAAATGTTCTTGGTTTAAAACCTATATCAAGATGTAGCATTACATTATCAAGTCTTTATCTGTATGATGCTATTTTTTTTTCTATTGAAATTTAAAGCATGATATCAAGTAGTTGGAGTTACTGAACATTGCTATAGCATATAAACATATCTGACTCTCACAATTATTCTTTGAGCACTAAACCGACTGGATCATTTTTTTTTTCATTTTTTATGAACATCTGAAATAATGTAAGAATCAGCTTAATATGTAATTTACGAGTTTATCTTTGCTACATCCATTATAGTTTCCATTAGCAGGAGATGCAAGTAATATTATAGAATTGGTTTAACCGTTTAACTATTTATGAGTATATTATTGTGAAACTTATTCTGTCTATGATTAATGATTGTTATAAGTCGGTTTTAGAATTTTATGATCTATGGATCCTGAGTTTATTGGGGCAAAAGGTGGAATCCTGAGTTTATGAAACTTCATAATATGGTATAGGTAAGCTATCATAGGAAAGCATGTTTGGCAAACTTGGTCAAAATATTCTTTACTTGAATGCATGTTAATATGCTTATCTACATTGGATGTGGGAGCTCTGTTTATTTGTCGGTATTAAGTTTCTAACAGACGTTCTCTCTGCAGAAGGGGAAACATGGTATTTTCAGACCAGGATTTAGTCATTCTGAAGCCGAATATGAAGGCTCGTACAAAGGAGAATCGAGAAGAATAGCCTGCAAGAAATGCAAAGATTTTCACATCTGGATTTGCACAGATAAATCTAAATCCCAAGCAAGATGGTGCCAGGTTTTAAAATTGTACTCAGGCAATATACTCTTTTTCCTTCTCAAGACATCTCACAAATATCTTTGTTGTAGGATTGCAAAGAGTTCCACCAAGCCAAAGATGGCGACGGTTGGGTTGAACAATCTTCCCAATCTCTTTTATTGGGATTAATGCAGAAGGTATCTGCAACACCCATTGCTTCCCTGTCTTATCTCGGTGTGATATCCATTTTTATATAAATTTGTTCCGATGTGAACTTTTCCAGTTGGATTTGCCAAGAGTGTATGTATGTGCAAATAGCAAAATTTACGAGGTGACGGATTGGTTTGCCTGTCAGGTAGGCTGTCCGACTTATTTAAAATTTTTAGCAGCTTTTAGACTGTAATACTTCGAGATTCAGTAATGCAAATCCAGCAGCTTGATTTATTCCAGTTGTTGTTTTGGTTTTCGTTGTAACCTTTCAGTTGATTCGCTCTCTCTTTAAATATATGGTTTAATTGCTAGGTGATGAAGACATCCTCTTAGCTTATTTTGTAAATTGTTTGACAACGAAAAGGATTTCTAACTTAACTTTTGTTGTCAGGGAATGAATTGTCCCGCCAACACTCACAAGCCAAGTTTTCACGTCAACACCAGCCTAACCAAGCAAGCAAGCTCCAAAGGAACAGGAACAGCTTCATCTTCCGCCCCGAGAGACGAGACCATGACAGAGGAAGAATTCTTTGAGTGGTTGCAGAACGCGATGCAGTCAGGCATGTTCGAAACCAACAGCACCACTCCGAGCGAGAGCCCTTCACCCGGGAATGGCAGCAGTTCCTCCAAGAGCAGCAGCACGAAGAAGAAAAAGAAAGGGAAGAAGCAACGGTGAACACAGCCAACATAAGCAAGGTGAGGCGGCCGCAGAGAACTAGGGTAAATTCATCCTCCGACTTGTAGATGTGGTAAAATAATCTTAATAGGAAACGACCGTATAGAATATACATGCTCTCTGCCCTTTTGAATTTTACTATTTTGCCGCCCAATTACTGATACTTGTTATGAGCAATGTTTTTCATTTGGCAATAACAGAAGTCAGAAGGTTAGCCCTGTTCCGTGCCATTCATAGTCCATCTCAATGCTAAAGATTTTGAAGTTAGTTACCAACTTTTGATGTTTTAACAAACATATTTTATGTATTCAATCAATATCATAACAAAATTGGTAGGAAAAAATTGATGATCAGGTGTATTTCATATTCATTATTTAGCCGATCAGAAATATTCAAAATATTAATTTATTTTGACAGATTATGACGATGTGTTAATATTTTTTTTTATAGCTAGCCATGTCACCATCTTGCGGTTTCGACCGCTCCTTTGAGCCTGCCTCACCTATGAGTCATGTCCTATTCAACCACCGCTCTCAAAGGCACGAATCAAAACAATATGCCCCTACGGGCTGGATCAGCTGGTAAGTGGCCTACGTTTGCTGCAACAGGTTGTTGGGTCGAGGGTCGCCAGTCGCACGCAGGATTAAAAACCCTCTGTTGCTAGTCTGAAATTCCCTCGACTCCCAGTCCACTCACCTGCCTAGCTTAACCGTGGTTTACCCCTCCTAAATCCTTATGGGGCCGAGCTTAGGGGGCCGTTGGGGTGACGGATTTCCACCTTTTGCTGCAACGAATCAAAACAATATTTCCAAGTCATGATCGCTCCCAAAAGATAATTATGGAATGGAAAATTTCACTTTGCCCCCCAAATTTGAAGTTTTTTTTTTACATTTTATATCTTCGTGTTTCACATTCACTTTTTTAAAAAACTCCTATGAGTTTTAAAATTTACACACTCATATTATACGAATTTGTAAAGTTCGAGAGAGAAAATACAAGAAATTATATTAATTCTGAAGCGCAAAATAAAGAGATTGAATTTGTCGTCCAAGCTTCACATTACGAGTCGTGCGCTATAAAACATCTCACTTCCAAGTAAACAGACAGGCTTCCATTCTTTCTCATTCCGGACGCACTGGACGGCGACCGAGCTCGACCTACGAACCTCCGCCCCTGCTCCAGCTCTGTGGATCCGAGGAAGGCGAGGGCTTCCCGTGAAGAAAGATTAGGGGTTCTTGATGCGGGATCTGATGCGTAGGTTCGTGGCATGAAGCTGCCGGATGGTTTTGGCTTTCCCGGGAACAAGGCGACGCTTCTCCGGTGTTGTTCGGGGGTGCTGTTCGGTTGTTTGATCGTTGATGACCTCGAAATGGCGATCCTCTGAAGTTCGAGGCCCCTTCTAACACGGATGGAGATCGCAGGGCCGATTACGCCGGGCCAGGTGCGCGATTTTCTCTTTCTTCCTTTTCGTGGGTTTTTGAAGCGATTTAAAAGTGGTCGAAGAAAAATTCTATCCCGGGGGCAAATGTTGGGATTCTTCGTGATATTTTGTGGCTTGGGTGTTGAGTGCATGATTTGGGCATGTTCTTTCTGCAGATGGCGGTGTTGGTTGGATTCATCCCCATTCTTTTGGCATGGATGTATGCTGAAGCGCTAGAGTTCTGGAACAAATCAAGGTCACTTCTCCTCCCAGAATTTTGATGATGATCAGCTTTCGATCACAGCCTGATTCTTGTTTTCTTTTGTAAATTTGTTTTTAAAATGGCAGGCAGGCAACTGTCAATCCCACTGTCCTTGATATTGTCCTCAAGGAAGAAGCCAAAAAACAATTGTTGGAGGGCAGCCCGTCACCAGAATCATCAAGAGCTTACAAACAAAAACCAGGACTTTTCAGGTTACTTGAAGCCTAAGAAAAAAAAAAAGATGCCTTAATGTTTTATCACTGTCACTCATAAAATGCACGTTTGATTTTGCTGCCTAGATTTTTCATGATGGACAAGGATTTCCTACTAGAGAATCGCGTGACATTGAGAGCTGCGTAAGTATTGGCATGATATTCTATGTTAATGGGAATAGCTTGCTTAACTACTGAATTACTGGTTTTCAGATCAGAATTTGGAGCCTTCTTGGTTTATTTCTACCTATGTGATAGAACAGATCTGTTTGGGGAGTCCAAAAAGGTTCTATTTCTTCACAACCTAATGAGAATGAATACATTCCAACTTTATCCATTTAAAGTTTGTGCGTCACAAGTTAGATGTGCATATCAATCACATGTTCCTTTACTCTGGCAAAGGTTACTGAACCACCATGCTCTTGCTCCAAACCACGCAAAATGATGTGACGATTTTAGCTTTATGCCTCCTAGATTGATCTGCTATAGATAAATATCCAGTTTGTTATGATATTCCTTCCCTCTATATAATTCGGGACGACATGAATTTATTCTGAATAATTTCTATAAAACATCAAGACAAACTGTCTCGGTAGTTATTGTTGAATGCTGTCAATATCTGGATCTTTTGTTTTTAGGTAGGTAACTTCTTGACTGTTTCCACATCACTGCACCTCTTTTTTTTTACCCCCACCATTGTCATGTTCCCAGACTGTGTAAGCTTTGTTACTTTTAGCTTGAAAAAGCTGAGGAAAAGCAAGGTTCCTTTTCGAGAAAAAATGTAGTTAACTAAGAACTTCTTGTAAAGATGAGCATCATGTAATGGCAAGTTCTTGTAATATCTTCAATCTGAGAGACATAATTGAACTGCCTTTTGTCCTTTGCAGAGCTACAACAGGGATCTTTTCTTTTTTCTGTATTTCCTTCTCATCATTGTAGCAGCAATGACTTCTTTCAAGATCCATCATGACACTTCTCCATTCTCGTTGAAACCAGTCCAGTATCTCAATAGGCACCAAACTGAGGAATGGAAAGGGTGGATGCAAGTAAGAGAACCCTTCTCCAAAGAAAGCATTTATGTTTCTTGTGCTTATTTCCTATTGAGTTTATTAACACTATAATCTATCATCCTGGAAAATTTTGAACACCATAGAATTTAAGAACTCACATTTTTGAAGGCTTGACTGGAACTTGATACTCTCTTTCCCGTTCAGGTACTCTTTGTGATGTATCATTACTTTAATGCTAAAGAAACTTACAATGCAATTCGTGTTTTTATTGCGGCATACGTGTGGATGACTGGGTTTGGCAACTTCTCTTATTATTATGTCCGAAAAGATTTCAGCCTTGCGCGATTTTGCCAGGTGATAGATAACCTTGAACATAAGCAATGTTTATTCTTGTTGAAATATCACTTGTAAATCCAAAACCAAAAACTTGTGGATTTTATCATGTTGAACAGATGATATGGCGATTGAACTTTTTTGTAGCATTTTGCTGCATCATCCTTGGCAACCACTATATGTTGTATTACATCTGCCCAATGCACACATTTTTCACCTTGATGGTCTACTGCTCACTCGGAATTCTTAACAAATACAATGAGACTGGATCAGTGATTGCAATCAAAATTGCTGCGTGCTTCTTGGTGATTGTTGTAGTGTGGGAGATTCCTCGTGTCTATGATTTCGTTTGGACACTTTTCTCTTTCCTTTTAGGTGGGCATCATTAGAACTTGGGTGAGAGTCCACTGTTTGCTTGATTCCAGTGTTTCCAAACTGATAGGGATAGCCTTAAATTGCAGCATATAATGATCCGGATGCCTTAAGAAAGTACCCACCTCTGCACGAATGGAATTTCCGAGCTGGCCTTGATCGCTATATATGGATATTGGGAATGATATATGCTTATTTTCATCCAGTGGTAAGTGCCTGAACTTCTCAAGTAACATGGTAGGATTCTATTCGATAATTTGACATTTTTTAATACAGGTGGAGGGATGGTTGGAAAAATTAGAACAAACAGAAGTGAAGCTGAGAACATTGATCAAAATTTGTATCTCTGCAATCTGCCTTGTGGTATTACTTCAAATTCAAATGCAGGATGTGTTCCTTACTGAAGTCTTTCCACATGAATAAAATATCTATCTTCTTTTTGCCTTATCTATGTGTTCCAATTCCAGATTGGTTATCTATGGTATGAGTACATTTACAAGCTTGAAAAGTATACCTACAACAGATACCATCCATATACATCATGGATACCGATCACGTGTCGTATTCTCTCTCTCATTCAATTTTTTTTTACTATCATTGTGTTGCAATTAGTGCTGATACATATCATTCTGCAACTACTGGGGAATCAGAGTATATATCTGCTTGCGGAACATCACTCAGGAATTTCGAAGCTATACCCTCACCCTCTTCGGGTATTACTCTCATTCTTTCACAAGCATTGCAACTCTTGGTTGATTTTATTGGAGATGAGATACCTGAATGTCTTGCTACAATAAGGTGGCTCGGAAAGATAACACTGGAGACCTACATAGCACAGTTTCATATATGGCTAAGGTACGAGTTCCTACACGGTTCCTTTTGAGTTCAAAAAAATATGCACGTCCACATGTTACCCCAAAGCTTCCTGGATTCTCTTTGTGACAAAATGCAGATCAGGGAAACCAGATGCACAACCTCGAAAGCTATTGTCGATCGTTCCCAACTACCCGATGCTGAACTTTATGCTCAACTCCATCATATTTGTCACTGTACATAAACATTGAACCTGAAATTAGAGATTGGTGCATGGCATGCAGATAAAAACGGAGTACTAACTTGTCTTTGAATGCCTTATGTAGGTCGCGCATCGAATATTTGTTCTGACAAACAAGCTGAAGCCGGCAATGATACCGACAGGGGACAACAAGCGGTTGCTCTTCAACTTGATTTCGGGAGTCATCATCTCTATCACCTTATATGCTTTGTCGTTGGTTTTACTCAATCTTATGAATAAACAGGTACACTATACACATGCTTCTAAAATCTAAATAAATAAATCTCTCTCTATTCGGTAAACTTAATGCTGTTCCATTCGTCTGCAGAAAATATAGGCATTCGAGTTCAAAGCAAGAACTCGACGGTGAAGTCGAATATTTGTTGTGTTTTGTTGATGCGGTTTAGTGTACAGAGTGGAATAAAGGAAATGGAATTGTCATCAGATTTAAGGCGTTAATGGAATATCTAGTGACAATTGTTATTTCACATACAGCTTGGTTACGATAAGCTCATTAAATTTGAAGAACTTCGATCTAAATCACAGGCTTAGATCTACAAAGAACAAAAAAATATTATATTTTACAATAATATAATATTGTGTATTAACACCGGAGGACTGTTATAACAGAGTCACTTTTATGGTCAGTTTATGTGGGAAAAGTTTTATGATCAGTTTATGTGGGAAAAGTTTTCACATTTATAGTGTATTTTATTAAACATTTTAGAGGGAAGAGAAATATAATCCGTCAGTGGATAATTTTAAAATTTTTAATTTCATTATAAATTTCTTTTCCTTCTTCATTTGCACTTTGGAAAAAACAATTGTTGATTTTAGCATAAATATGCAATTTAAAATGCAATTAAAATGTAAAATATATCCCTATATGAAAATAATGGCATACAAATAATATACTGGACCTTTTAATAAAAGTAATTAATTATCTTTGTAAAACAAAATATTACAGCAAATTATCTCTGCATTATATTCCTTCAACCTGTATCATTATTCATCGTTGCCTCGCTAGTAGTCAGCTACGCTTTAGTTTTTCACCTCATAATTGGTGGGCATTATCGCCTTGTATTTTGCACGTAAAAGTACCACTGCCGGCTCAAGGTTGCTTCGGGCCTCAAATTGGTGGGCATTATCGCCTTGTATTTTTAACTGGAAACATATAGATAGATCATCAAGAAACCAAAATCTCCGTGAAACAAGATGTAGATATACAAACAAGTGCTGTTGCTAAAGAACTGAAGATGAACAAAGCTATCGATGAACTTACAACTACTTATGATTCGCACTGAATCCACAGTAAAGAAAGATCTAGAAAAGGAACTGTGAGAAGGTAAGTTATTTTTGAGGTTGTACCC
>JBBPFP010547238.1:0-16541 GCA_037974795.1 Kaempferia galanga | reverse complement strand
ATAACTTTAGTACTTAGCCTGGAGGTCTAGAGTTCGAATCCTGGGGAAGGCAAAAACCCACTTCCAGGGGTGGGAAGACCAAGTAGAGTAACGGCACGGTCGACGGGTCGACGGTCGACGGTCGACGACCAATAGAGAGAGGGTCGCCAAATGGGCCGCCAAGTGGGCCGGGCCGGGTCGTTACAATTATAATAAATTTATGGTAAATATATTTATTTTTTAGTTAGTATATTTATCTTTTAATATACTAAATTTTCAACTTATAATTGCAGAAACGATATACTTGGGAGGACAGACATGAGGAAATATTTAAAACTACATGGAATACTTACTGTGTCAAACTTTATAGAGACCTCCTAAACTATATCAGAAAGAACAGGACCAGATCGACGTATGTGTCAGCGGAGATTTGGAGTGCATGGACGGTTGCATGGGCTACAAAAAGGTGGCAAGCAAATGCTGAAAAGGCTCAAGCCAATAAAAATACAGAACTAGGTGGTCGAGCACTGGAATCGCTTACCGCTTGGCATTCGTCGGTGGCTCTATACAGGTTACCGATGAAAGCAAGGATTCCGTCAGCAACAACCGTATATAGATTCCCAATGGAATATTGTTTCTGTCGGAGGTTGCCGACGGAAATAGATATTCCATGGGAATCCCATGTAAGCATTTCCGACAGAAACCATTTTTTGTCGAGAATGCTTGCTACGGAAATCCAAATTCCATTGGTGTTTCCTGACAGAAATTAAATTCCATCAGTATTAACGATTTCAACAAACTGTTTTCCATCATAATTTTGTCACTAACCCATTCTGTTGACGAAATTAAGATGAAAATTTCCATCGATAAACCTAGTTATTTCTTATAGTACAACTAGGAAGGTTGATAAAGTATTTTAGTTAAAATGTATTGGGTTTTTGTGGGTCATCACGACAATACGAAGCCACTATCTCATTTACGAAACCCTTAGAAGTTTATTAATGCCCTTACTTTTTATTTTAGTCATTAGAAGGCAATTAAATATTTTGATAAAAGCAAACAAGATCATGATGCTCTAAGGTGTAAAACACCATCTAACTGATTTGACTAAGAGACTTTGATAGTATTTTAGTAGTTAAAATGATTAAAATAAAACCATTAATAATTCATTAGAAGTGATCCTAAAAATAATATGATTTTGATTTTTTAGTTAATATTGTTTAATATGATTTTGACATATCATTTGACTGATTTATATATTAATAACTAAAGACTTGGCCTATTTTATTTATTTGTTTACAATGAGCCAAATTGAAATCTAACTAACTCAGTTCAACTTCAAAGTTTATCAATTTTAGTTGGTTTGATTTCTATTGAAACCTTTTGACGATGTAATTTTTTTTAAAAAAAAATTAACTGAGACTGATAAATCAGTGTGGTCACCTCCATAGTTCATGAAAGACAGTGCAAAGCATAACCCTCCCTTTCATCACAAGTTCCCACAATCGCATCATAAATCTGATCCAATGACATTGACCGTGCAGTACGTGATTGAATCTTGTACAAGAATGCTCTGAGTCTGGACAGGTCCGGTCCCTTCCCTCTGCTATCTGTTGTTTCCTTTCAGCAACATTGAAGACAATATGATTATGTTATTGTCAGTATCAAAATATATATTCATTCTTTTTATAATCTCAACTCCATTTTTCATATTGGTTTGGATGGGGTGATTCTTTGCCACTGTGAAGAAACTAGCTCAACTCAATGGAGAAGAAAATGAAATAATATAATATGTACAGCAGGAGAAGATAATAATACCAAACTTGCGCCATGGTCTAATTCATGCCAGAGATCACTTCTTTTCCTTTGTCACTTTCTCTTTCCCCTTTTCCTTTCTTTTGCACTCCTGCTGCTAATAATATTTTAACTCCCCTTTTACTTTTTTTTCTTTTCCTACAATTTCCATAAATTCCTAACAATACTTTGACACAAAGACAACAAAAGCAAGCTTGGACTCATTAATGCTTTGTTTACTCAGGATGACAATCTTCCAAAGCATGATCTTGCACCTTCCCTTTGATTACTTTAGAGGAATTCATTGAGGAAGGGGTGGATTGTTATTTCTTATAGTTTGTGCCCTAGTCGTGACCACCCTCCTTGTGTTACTCTGACAACTGCCATCCAATGCAAGCAAAGTGATCAGGCCTTGACTTCCAACAATGTCGTCAATAACGAACCTTTGATGTATGCAGTCACAAAAACATGGGCAACCCCCCTCAAATGTCTAAGATTGAGGGCCTAGATTGGCAGGTAATGATAAAGTTTGACAACTTGATTGGTGCGGCCAAGAACGAAGGTAGATTGGCCACGGTTGCACCAACAATTAGACAAGACTTAGAAGTGTTGGGAGTGTTAGAAGATTTGTAATTTTCTATCCTTTCCATCCCTTTCCTTTTTCCCCACTTATTTATGTTTTCTCCTCATCCTTCTCCATATTCCTTCAGTTCCCTTCCCCTTTCTTTACTATGGAGTAAACAGAGCGTGATAGCCACCTTCACACATCTCTCATTGCCACAACCCCTCCCTCTCTCTCTATCTTTTTCTCCGGGCAAGCCTTGATTTTTGAACTCACCTATGCTTTCTTTAAGAAAAGCAATAGAACAAGGAAGCTCTCATTCCCTGATTGAACTCTTGGAATCAGTAGACCAACTTTGGCCACCCCTTATCTTCTGGTACCTCTACACTATATAAGCAAGCCTTCTCTCATACAAGTTCTATTGATTCCCATTGCTTTCATTTGCCTACCGTTTCCTTCTTCCACACTCTTCCTCAATCACTCTCTTCAAATCTTGGAGTCTGCATGGAGGTAATAGTATGTAAGATACAATGTCTTCTTCACAATTTTGTTCATAAGTAACAATGCAGATAAGATTCAGTTCATAGTTTAAAAGAATTGTTGAACACTATAAAAGCCCAGAATTCATATTACTTGGTTTTCTATTGGTTGGAGCCCTTTCGTTTGTTGATAGAACCCCATAGTATTTTGTTGTTGATGAGCCCATGTCAGCTCATGTCCCTGGTATTGTATTAGCACTTGTCTTTGTTTCAATATATCATGTGAACCACTTTAGACTTCCATTTTCTTCAGTCAAAAAAGAAAATATCTTTTTTCATGCACAGGCTATTGAATTAAAGGTGGACATGGTAGCAGTACATGAGAAGAGAGTGAGAAAATGCCTGTCCAAAGTGAAAGGTTAATTGGAAGGATTATTCATCATCTCAAATTGTTTCTAGTCATAGAAATAGACATTCTTGATGGCATTTGTGTTCAGGGATAGAGAAAGTTGAAATTGAGGCAAACATTCAGAAAGTTGTGATCACAGGATATGCAAACAGGAACAAGATACTCAAGGCACTGAAGAGAATGGGGTTGAGAGCAGAGTTGTGGTCTGCACATAATGAAATTCTCAGTAATTATACCACTGGAAGCTTTATGTTCAACAACTACAGTTTGTTCTAGTAAAGCATTATATATATACATATCTATATATGTATAATACCTTCAAGATAATTTTGTTCTTTTAATCTTTCTTTTGCTTGTTTTTTTTTTTTTTTTCCATCTCTTTCCTTGAGAGTAACCAGTGACTATATAGGCTAAGAGAGGCTTTGTTCATCCTAATAAACTTATGTTTCTCTGGCTAAGAGATGGTAAAGAAAATTGTAAGATTTTGTTTGAGTTGTGTATGCATTTTTAGCATCATTAAGTCCTGCCTGTCTTAAATTTTAGTCATAGGCTACAAGAATCTATACCTGTATTTCCATATAGGATTATGCATCATTAATATTTAGAGTAATTGAATCATATCTATTATATGATTAATATTCAACTGCTGTAAGTATCAAATCTATAGTTTAGTGGATATCTATTCAGAGTTATAGCTTAAACTTTTAAGTGGGATGCCCAGTAAATTTTAGTTTATAGTATGTGTTTGAGACTAAGGATAATAATAGGTAACTACAGAATCCAGTACCCAAGTATTCGAGGTTGAAATGAACTTCCCTCCGAGCATTTGCAATGATACATTCTTAACATCTAGAAAGTCCATGAAAGCACTGTAACTTCACAATGATAAAACATACAATAAAAAATTTGATCTTCTCCTTATCTTTGGTTAAAAGAACAAACTTACATAGAACTTGAACACGGAAAAACCACTACAAAAAAAATAAAAATAAAAATCCGCTACCTTAGCAGCCCCCCTAGTGCCAGTCATATGGATATAGAGGGAGGTAAATGTAGGTATACAGGTGTTAAGTGCATGGTAGGATAAATCTCAAGTCGTCAGTTCTTGAGAATCAACCCTCGGCTATTACGCCAAAGATGGCATGTGCCCACTATTTGCACTACGCCCTGGGGGCATGGAAAAACCACTACAGATCACAGCTAATTCATCATCGTCTTTCCTTAGGGATGGAAGCAATAAATAAGCAAAAAAAAAGTTGTAAAGATGGCTAGACTTCTTTCAAAGTGTCAATTCTTCTAGAGAAAAAAAACATAATGGCTTCGGAATAATAATAACAACAACAAACAAATATTAATCAAAACTTTTCATAAATAACTGATGTAAATCTTCAAGTCGGGTTACAGAGGACCAATATGGAATTTCAAATGCCACTCACTCCAAAGAGTTACCTGACAGAATATACCAGATTCCTCTGTGAACCTACATCACTCATTTTTTTCACTTAGCTTGTAATTTACACAAGAGGAAAGAACAAGAAAACTCTAACATGAACTCCAATTCTAACGCAATTGCTAGATTCAAGGACACAAACATATATGATATAATACTATTTGCATGGCGTCATCTTTCTAGAACACAAAATAATCACTCAAACATGAAATATAAAGCGTTTGTGGATGATCAAATGAGTACCAAGCTGCCAAACTACAAACAATGCAAGCTGATGATGATCAAGCATTTCTTTAAGAACCAGGTGGTGCAGTGGGTATGGGGAAGATGTAGTTAGCACCAGTAAACTGAGGGACCTCCACCACCTATGGACTCTGACAGTGACAAAATAAAAATATGTATGTGGAGTTTTTAATGAACTTCTCCATTACATTTGCTCAGAAAAAACAGTTGAAATGAAGAGAAATAGTATAGATCCCTCAAACAGATGGAATATTATAGCAATGCGTTATATTTTCACAGAAAAGCAGCACTACCTGTGTATCTGTAGGGCTTGCACATGAAAATTGCCACCATTGGATCCACCATTTCAACCCAATTTGTAACGTCCCAACAATGATTCTGATTCTTCAGTTCCATTGTTAAAGTTAACCCTCTAAGAGAACACAAAGAACTTAGTTTGTACTCAGAAAGTTTCAAAGGGTCAAAATTTACTACAATTGATATGAAAAAAACTAAGATATCAGAGGAAGAGGAGCATACCTTCATGTAATAGACCTTCTTGATCTCGGCCTCCGAGGCTGATGGGCTGACACCAAATGGATCACAGTAATCGGTCTCCTTCAACATCTTTCCAGCTGTCGCCTGAGCCTGTGCGCTCTCTTCTCCTCCTTATGCTCCTCTCCTAGATTCCTACCTGAGCCCAAGTAGCAGAAGTGGTACTGCTAGGAGAATCTGTTCCTCTCCTCCTTACTGAGGAATCAAAATCAAATTTTTTTTTTCCTTTTCTACAAATGCTCCCTCTCCGCATCATCAATCATTAGTTCCACAAACTACGGGTGTCGAGGGGCCAATCAGTGAGGGACAGATCATGCAAGGTGAAGGGCGGCCGAGATGATAAAGAGAAAAGGGAAAAAGCGATGGATTGAAATGTCTTACTGCAGGCAGACGGAGTGGAATCGTACGTCGTCGTGACAGGGTGACGGCCGTCCTTCTGCGGGCGCTAAGTCAACTTAGTCAAATAGTGTTTTTAAAAGCAAGCCGGAGTGATTTATTCAGTGGAGAATGATTTTATTATATTTAAAAAAAAACAATTAGAAACTTGATGCTTTTGCAAAATTCCCAACATAAAATTTGTGAACAAGGTTTCAGTTAAGTTGTGAACAAGATCAGGTAGGTGAAATGCAATCCATCAGTAACTTATAAAACAGCACGCTTAAATAGAAATTAGATATAGCCATTGTAATATTAGCAATGTTAAATTTAGGGAAGAAGAACAGGAGAAGAGAACTAACTCAACTTGGGCAAAGTAGAAGCATCATTCACTAGCCAAGATCAGTTCAGCAGCCGCGCCCATTGCCACAACTCCGCCTTTCTTGAGAAGTGCAAGCGCAAGCTCGCCCTCATTCAATTGCTTCAGCCCTTGGCTGACACTCTTCAAAACATGCAGCTCGACCTCGAGCACCCAACTCGGCGCGCAATCGACCACTAAACCCACAAACCCGGAAACATAAGCACGCCATAGCACCCAATCACATCCTAGTGAGATCTTCCCATCTAATGCGCTCGCCAAAAACTCCATGTGTGATGTGATGACCCTTGCGCGGCGCTTAGAGAGGGATACTGAGTCAATGCCCCAGGCAAACATTCCGCAGAGGACAGCAAAGTAAGCCAGTGCATGTCCAACCAGCGTACATACGATACCTCCGTTGCCTCCTTCCTCATCTAACTCATGGACTGAGATGAACCATGAAGGGAGCATCTCTTGTAGCAGACATTGGACAATACCTGATCCACCAGATAGCCACACAAATGTGGCTCCAAGAGTAGCTGTCACTTTAACACGTGTCATTGCGGTGGCAAGTGAGACTTGACCATATTTCATCCCGTACTTTGTTTTCTTCAGTTTCTCAAATGTCTCCTTTGAAACTACAGTTCCCATGATGTCTTTAACTGAGGCCATTAATAGGGAGAGTGTCATTTCGGTTACTAGGAAGATGTTCTTGATGCATCTATAGACTCGGAGATAAAGTATTCCGGGAGCAACAGGGGAAAGACCGCCGGAAAAATGAGAACCAAATCCATGTCCAAGGAGTCCGCCCACACCTCCATGGTTTGGTATTTGAGGAGACAGACCGAGCGTCGCACTGAAACAACTTTTGAGGAGCTGATCGACTGCTTCTTTGTTGTGGTGGAAGATGGTACGGGATGCAGAAAACACTAGGAAATCAGTCCATCTCTTCACCTTTTGGGTCCACAAGGCAGCGACGATCGGCATGCTTGGCCAAGGACAACTAGCTGCAAGATTCTCCAACGCCGGACCAGCAAGGTTAAGGAATCGCTCCGACGCTTTGTCAAGTTTATAAGTAATCGTGAGGCTGACAAATGCTGCTAAAGGTAGTGGAAGAGTAGCCAGCGAGCTTCCTCCTGCAAAGGAAGTCAGCATTGACACTTAAAGGTGGACTTTGATAAAGACATAAGAAACATTGAAGAAGATCCAAAAAGAGACAGTTAGACATAAAATAAATTAAATGTGTCATCAGGATGAGTACCTGCAACAAGACTAGGGACATCAACGCCGGTGGTGGCCACTATTTTTTTGATATTCTCCTCGACAGTAGACAAATTTGCAGCAGGGCTAGGCCAATCTGTTCCATTCATATGAGCTGGCTTCCAAACACCACGAGTTACTTCAGCCGAGAAATAACTCACGATGGTGGCCAGGGATGCAGGAAGGAAATCAGCAAGATCTTTGAGGCCTAAAATTGGCAGGTTGAAACTGTTGAGTTTCTATCTTTTCCAAGCACATTTTTTGATCCACCACTATAAAATCCATTTTAGTACAAACTTACAAGCTCACATACATCCATGATAATTATGTTATTCTTCTAGCTTTTACATGCATATCTGAGAACTATGGAACAAAGGAAGATATAGTATTGGTCCAATAACCGAAAAATAAAATAATGTGCAATTTGTTGGTATGGTATGAATAGAGCCATCAATTTGGGTTGGGCCCATGAGGTTAGCCTGCCCAACCAATCAATTTAAGCAGGTTGGGTTGGAATTTTATCAACTCAATCTCACAGTGAGTCAACCCACCTAAGCCTGTGACCCGCACGGGTCAGCCCGCGACAGGCTTGGGTTGGCCCATGGGTTGGGAAATATATATAAGTTAAGTTTTATGTCAATTTATTATCAATTTTGAAATAAAAATAGTACTTTTTATCAAATATGAATACTCTTTTGTATTCATTTACATTTAAAATACCTATTTTTAAATACATTTAATTGATAAAAATTTTTCGAAGTAAAACGTTGAAGATATGAAAATTTTTTTATAATTTTTTATGGACCCACGGGTTGGCCAGCCTAGCCCACAACCCGCCTTGGATTGGGTTAGGTTGAAGATTTCTCAACCCACCAAGATGACGGGTCAGCCTGCCCAGCCCCTCCCTACTAAATGGATGGCCCGCCATGGCCCGATCCGCCCTATCCCTACTAAATGGATGGCCCGCCACGGGCCGATCCGCCCCGCCATGGGTTTACTGACAGCTCTAGGTATGAATACTATGACTTAATGAGAAGGTGGTTATGGAATATTAGTACTTATCCTAAAAGTTAATGTGCAATTATGAATATCATGACCTAATATTAGTACTTATCTTCTTTCATCACACAATATGATTCTCTAAAATACTCTTCAAATCACCATTGTAGCAGAAGAACAACTCCTAGTTTAAGAAAGAGATAGCTCAATACTGCAAAATCTACTTTATCTTGCAAGATTAAGTAAACTTAACAAACCTGTAGCTAACTCCCGTGGATATAGCCTTCCATGGGAACAAGCAGTAAGAGCAGCATCAACTACAAAAGGAACAGCTTCCATAATATCCCAGGCAGCTAACTTGGGTCTAGAGGGGATGTCATCAGCAGGGCCAGATGAACTGCTTAAATTGCTATTTCCAGATGTTCCTGACACAATTGTTTGGTTACTCCCTCCAGTGAATTTCCCAAACATCATGTTGAGAAGAACATCTACATTTTGATGAACTGGAGTTCCGTGAACAAGTCCAGAGAGTGTTGATGCTAAGCATGCCTGATGTTGTCGGTACCATGTCTTCAGTTTTGGAAAAGAATCCATAAAAATGGGCTGCATAGAGGATGGACTTGTGGCAGCTGAGAGTGGTTCAGAGCTGCTTCTGTTCTTTGTTATCTTTCCATTTGATAAAACACGTGAATTACGGAGCAAAAGAAGGAACTCAGGAGTCAATTGTGATCCAACTGGAGCTTCATCTCCCATTATGCAATATTCAAGTGGTGGATGATTAAACTTCCATAATCTCAGTAGAAGAATAAATGCATTTGAGAACACTGTATGCACAGAGATCTCTTCCCCAGTGGTACTGGTCCAGGAGATACTAGGAAAGCAAGATCCAAAAACTTCACAAATTGCCATCAAGGCTCCGGCAAGTTCTGGTACCTGGATGCAAGTATGCCCATAGATGAAATTCATTGACAACATCTCCAAAATCATAAGTCTGAGTTCAGAAATTAAGCCTACCAAGCCATGAAATGAGAAGACTTGGACACAGTCGACAGATGATATTCCAGTAAGAACAACATTAAGCATAGGACCATGACTAATCAAATGGCTTTCAGCTTCAGCATAGTCAGCAGGAATAGAAGGTGAAAGCAGCTTCACAACAAAACGAACAGTATGCTCCTACATTAAAAAAATAAATAACTATCCATTAAGATCATATCTATAATGAAATACATGCACAGGCCTGAACATTTAACTTAAAAGATCCAACTTTCATTTTTTTTTTCTTCAACACAAATGATAAACAGAGTATATCGATGATTTAAATTAAGGAAATAAACTAAACTAATAATTAGGTTATTACAAGTAATACTAAGATTAATAAAAGATGTGAAAATTCTAAATCATAGCTATAAATTAGATGATTACCTGAATATTCCATCCACGAACTAGTGAGGCTCCACACAGGATGGTTGCAGCAGATACTTTGTCATTGTCAGATCCATTAATTGCAATTTCAAATATCTTCTCAAGTTCTGCCAAGCTTCCAATGAAATAAATGTTTCAGTGGGGTGCATTCTGGAAATTCACCATCTAGTCAACAATATGAAATAAATTTATCGCCATCTACAAATTGCTTCATGAAAAAGTTTAGTGAAACTTCAGCTTTACATTGATGAAAATGAATTCAAGAGAATCATAGAACTATTCTGTTCTGGTAGTTGAACGTTTACTTGATTACAGCTTATTATGAGGTTTTTTCACTAATATGTCTTTTATATTAGAAAATTTTATGCAAAATCAAAGAATACTAACTGAGTCATCTTAAAACATGTTCAGTATGTTTCACAATAACTTATCTAACAAACCTACTGTTATGCATTATGTAACGCTTTTAGAATAGACGACTATAAAAAATTGATCAGGACAAAATGTCAGAAAGGCAAACCTTGAAGCAGGAATTGCCACCAAGGCATTTACCACTGACGAAGTGAGAGGTGCACCCTTCATCAATGCAGACCAATTTGGAACTTGATTAGGCAAAGCACGAGGTATCTGGTTGATATGTCCACTAATGTAACCTGGCCAATAGTATGCTGATGTATCCAACAAATTACGTGAAATACAAGCCTCGACAATCAAATGTCTCATATTGCCAACTGAAACAATCCAACAATACAATATAAGGAAAAAAATATATTAATCAATGGCCAAATCCTTGAGAAGTAAACAGTGAAGTATGAATTTTTTAGACTGACAATATTGATATGCTTAAAGTGTACAAAACCTACTGCAATTTACTGTCTTGTCATTCATGGCACTCTCAGGATGTCCACTGCCACCTGCGAGACCTGAAACAAACAACATAGCTTTTGCTGCAGCCTTATTAGCTGCAGATGTAACAGATGGAGGAGGAACCAGTAAGTTCTCATAATCACCAAGAATCTTTACACTAGACACTAGATCTTTACGGCATCTCCCAACAGATGTTTTTTCTTTCCGTTGGTTGGTTGGTTCTACTATATCAATAGCTGTTGCTTCTTCTTCCTCAATGATGTTAGCAATGGAAAGTGTGGTTATTGATAGTAACATGCACAATCGTGTGTCAAGGTGGGGCACTGGACCTTCAAGAGGATCCCTTTCCTGAGTTCAAGTATCAAATATCTAGATCAACCTTTATTTTGATACCAGTAACACAGTAGCATTTTCCTAGAGAGATGAAGGAGATCCTTACCCTTTGTACAAATCGAAGGGAAGCCATCCAAATTGCCAGAAATGCATCATGCCAGGTGCTACCATTAAATGCATGAAGAGCCTTGATTAAACCTATAACAAAATAATCAATCTATGGTTAGAAATAAAAATAGCAATCAACTAAAGTGAATTTCAAGAAAAAGAGTATGAAAAAAATAGAGTTTGCTCCCTTGAAGTTATTCAGACCTTACTGATAGTTGTCTCAATTTGGCTTCTTGATTTAAGTTTTCAATCCCTATTTAGCTGTTCCCCACAAAATCATGTTTTTTTGTACATAAATATACACCTACATCTAACAGTTCTGTTTGTTGGTATTTTCATTCAAACAGTCTTATCAGTGGGTACTTTCATTTTAGACTCACTGCTTTAGGGAAAGAGGGAGGAGAGTTCCAAATGAAATAAGTCGAGAAAGGTCCAGTTTTTTGGTAATCAACAATCTACAGACTAAATTGAGAATCAATCAAACTTATGGGCAACCGGAAATTCCCCTAATTGAATAGGATTGGAAGAAATGATTTATTTTAATAATATTCAAGTTTTTACCACTAAGAACTTCAATTGCATCTGTAGCAGCAACTGATCCATCAAGACAGTCTTCAAGATATAAATCTATGGGAATCCAGAGGGAACAATTACTATATCCTGGGCGATGACCACCAGAAGATGTTAAAGAACCAGAAGAAACTACAGTGGAAACTGCTTTGCAATGTCTAGATTTTCCTTCTCTGCCAAATCGTGAAGTGTCAATAATGAAGAACTGCAATTTTTCAGGTGATACTGTTGAGTTACGCAATGCTGAGGAGCTTGTCGCTAGTAAGTTTAAATGATGAGTGAAAGCATCCCAATGAGATGGCCTAAATGATGCACCAAAAGGCATTTAATTGTAAGCAAAACAAAGTTCTTGAAATAAGGATCAAAGTTCTATATTTATTTCATAAAACTCGTATGAATACACTATACACCTTGATGAGATCAATGATAGAATCCTTGGTGATCAAAAAATATTAATACACAAAAATTATAGAATAGAAAACATTCTTAATGTATTTCACAACCAGGAAGTATAAGTCAGAAGATCGAGAAATTGTACTTCACAGTTCAATTGGATGCATAATTGAAGCTTGAATTTGCATCTAGCAAAGCATCCTTTTAAAACATATATATTGAAATATGGGTTCTCATTATATAAAGCATATTCTACATAGTTCGTATTTATTGGTAAATCTTTGAGTTGCATGGATAATGGTTTACTGTCAAATTTGATGAAGCAAGCTGTGCTACTATGATGCCAAGTTTTCTTTCCCTATTACAACTGTGTTAGTTTTCAAGTTAAGGTAATGAACTATCAAGTGGAAAGAACTAATATAGAAGGTGAAGCTTGATAGCTGTTTTATTTGCCTTGTATTATGGGAATTGAAGAGGATATCAAAATATCTCATTTGGTATCATTATTCAATCACATGGCATGATATTTGGAAGATCTGTTTACCTTTGAAGTGAACACAATACCCATTCAAGGGAGGTAGGTTAATAACTATCCACCTTCTCAAGGAAAAATCTCCGATAACTAACATATGAAAATTGAATTGATAAGCTTTTTAGTACAATAGTACTTTCTTATAAGCTTTCCAATCATGTGTTTCAAAGAAGGGATTTAAGTACTCCCAGAATATACCTCTTGGTGTTCTAATCCAAACACCACAACAACCCAGTGAAGAACCTTTAGCTGAAAATTCTCACTTCATAAGGTCTGATAAACTATGTCAAATTTTTAATTCATCAAAATATGTCAACATAGATTCTAGCAAAACAAAACTATGTGACTATTATTTTGTTAAGACCTCTCATAAATATGTTGAGCAGTCAAAAAGAAAAAATCATACATGTTTTCACGTGCCAAGGAGAGAAGCTTGGTAATTACTTTCTGATGCAGAAAATGCCAGACTATTTCAATTGCCATTATTGTATTTAGTTTCTGCAGCTTTTCATTGTATTCAGTTTTTTTCTCACTGAGTGCAACTTCTCCCTCTATCTCCATGTCTTGGGTTTTAGTTACCCACTTGGGGTTCTTCACAGGTGCTATTTCTTGCAACCCTTCATCATCTAAGGTTGCATCAAGTAACTGCCATAAAATGGCAAAGACATACTCAACTACTAAGGCTCCTGGTTCACATGCTTGAACACCAAATTTTTCAGAAAGATGAAGAACATCATCGATTGAAGCCATTGTCCTGCTCATTAAACAGAAAAAATAATAATAATGTATGTGACTCCAAAATAATTCTGATCCACAACAAGAAAACGGAAATGAAAATGGATGATTGCTTGCTCCATTAAGAATACTAAAACTTATTCACGAAGCACAATGGTTAGCAGAAATGGAGAACATGCAGTTAGATTTATGGTAATTAGGAATATTTTGTCTTACTTCTTAAAATGTGACCCCTTTATCTGAGATGTGAAGGAAAATGCATGCCTCCGGATAAGTTCCAGATACAGTCTATATGCCACTGGTTTATAACGCCGATTTGGAATAACCCTGTATAAGGAGAAAAAATCATGATACTATCCAGCAAAAGACGTAGGCTGGATGTAACTCATTTAAAAAAACACCACTGTATCTTAAGTGAATTTTTACAGCATGTAGTAAAATTATCTGGAAACAGTGCCCAGTTCAACAAATTTTGAAATCAAAATGAAAATTGTTTCACGGCTGAAGTTGCCATTTCCAGTATTTTCCAAGCCTTCAAGGGTCATTCGTATATTAATCTCAGTCAGAACAGGAATTCCATGATATAACGCCTACCAACAAATATCAAAAGGCCCCAAACAGACCGCAGCTGCTTCTTTTTTTCTTCGAAAAAATACTGGTGTATAAATGTTTTGTTGAGAACATCTAAATGGTTCCAACAAATCATTAGTTAAAGCATTCGACAAATCATTCGTCAATGATTAATTTTATCTTGTACATACTTTTTGAAGTGCTTTGTCAGGTTAGCAAATGCGTACATTTTGACCATTAGTCATCAAAAAATTCAACTGGCGTCATGTATATACAAAATCATAGGAAGAAACGACTTTGATGAAAGAATACATCTTCCTCGGTTTACATCAACTGAGTAGTTTAAGGATGACTCTTGTGTTTGATGATGCCCATTCCTTAGGCAATTCCAGTGATCTTCAGTAGAGAATTAAAGATATAGTTTGAAAGAAAGATAACTAATGAAGCATGCATTGTTCCCGGTGAAATCAATGTAAATTACGACTTCACTTAATTACTTAGACCAGTCACCGAAATATAGAAAAGTAGATGCTGACTATCCTAATAACCCTACATCAAATGGAACGAGGTCGATTCAAGCAAACATGAGATACCAATTCAAACTCTCTTTTGTCGAAGGACAGAGCTCTGGTGTATTAAATACCTGACGGAGAGGAGCGCCAAGAGAAGCATGGGAGGCGCTATGTTGGCTGAGAGAGCCTTCTCGACGTACTTCCAAGCGAGCGGCACGTCGTTTTCCCAGCATAGGTGGGATGCCAGTAGCTGCGCCAGCTCCGGCGACGGAATCGCGACGCCGTACGCGGCCAGCGAGGAGGAGACCTGCACCACCCAGCCGGCGGGGTCGCAGCCCGTCCCCTGGGCCGCCTTGGTGAACTCCACCACCTCGTCCCACGGCCAGGCCATGGGGCGGCCGCCGTCAGCTACCAACGACAACAACACGATCACGTAGAGCGCATACGGAAACCTGCCGCCGATGGCCGAGGATGACTCGCCGGCTGAGTTGGTGGAACGATCTGCAGCTGCGGCGACGATGGGGGGAGCTGCCGGATATGGAGTAGTGGAGCGGGCAAGTTGGGTCCACTCAAATTTTTTTTTTTTTCAATTTGGTTCGGTGTCAGTGTCGCAATTAGGCGGGGGTTGGTGAAGGATTGGCTATCCAATTCCAGACAGGATTCTCCTCTCCAGGATTTGCTGTTGACGCCCACGCCACCCCCGCCCCGCACTGACCTCTCTCAGTTTGCTTTTTTTTTTAAAAAAAAAAAAATAATTTCAAAAATTCCTAGATTTTGATAACAAATGAATACTTTTGTGTAGTAAAAAATAAAATGAAAAGGAGTAAAGTCAAGTTTTGGTTCATCTGCTAAGGAGTAAAGGAGTAAAGTCTCTCAACCACTAAGAAAGCCAACTAAAATAATTGCCTTAGCCGATTTGCAAGTTTGGTTGAGTAATGGCCAAAATGTTTTTAGGTGTTGGATTTTTCATATAGAGGTCCATCTATTAAATATTCTTATGATTTATTTATCTATATTTTATTATAAGTAAATGCTGATATTACTTTTTATTCTAATGGATGAAAAGTAAAAAAGAACTGCATTTTAAATTATTTATTTATATTATAAAATATTCTTAAAATCATGTCACACACACTCACACTCAGTTGATAACCTACCTAACACATGATTAGCTGCTTTCTTCTTTTCTTTTTGAAACTGAACGCCATATTTGGCAAATTAAGACTTAGCCTGTCAATGTCGGCCGACGCAGGCCTGACACAGCTAGGCCCGTGGGTTCGGATAGGCTGTTGCTGCTCAGCCTTGCAAATTGTGCAACATTAGGCCATATCCAACATTACACGTGATGATGCAGAAAGATGAGATCCCTGTTCAGGCTCACCAACCTTCCTGCAAGAACAAATCGTATAGAAGTTGCTACTGAAGTTGATTGTCAGCTAACATAAAACGAGAAGAAGGGAAAAAGGAGAATTCGCTTAACCGTTGAGGAGAATTCACTTACCCTTGAATAAATTCCATCAAGCCAGCTTCCGAATCTCCATTTCTGGATGATCAGCTTGGATTCCTCTAGCTGTTAATTGACACCTGACACGGCGAGTGAGGTAGGACCCCCAAAAGGGAGGTCATGGTCGAAACGGGTCTTTCTTCTGGGTTACTTGACAAGGAGATGAGTGTCACTCAAACAACCTAGCTAGTCAGACCCTTCGTCCGATCGGAGTATGAGCATAATAGCATCCTTTTACCCTCCATAGTCCAGTTGGATTTCTTGGCCGAGTGGATATCAACTTCGCATTACCCAACAGCCGACCAAACTCCCCATCTAATCAGAGCATGAGCATAATAGGATTTTTTTAGCCTCCGTGGTCCAGTTGGATTTCTCGGCCGAGCGGATATCGACTCCACAATATTTTGCAACTGACTAGACTCCTTGTCTGATCAGACATCAAGCCTCCAGAATGTTGAGTCCTCAAGAGTCAACCCCCCATAATGAGAAGACGGCTCTACAATATTCTATAACCGACTAGACATCAAGTCTCTAGAAGGCTGAGTCCTCA
>JBBPFP010547237.1:0-30755 GCA_037974795.1 Kaempferia galanga | reverse complement strand
TCCTTGGGGCGTAGATGAACGTTTTAGCATCTTTAACAATTTTGGATGCCTGTGCTTGTGAATTATTGAAGAGTGTGCATGTACAGGAGTGGTTCGGTATAAAATACCAAATCTAAAATTGCATATCGAATTGAAAAGTTTGGTATAAAAAAATTTTAATATATTTTAATATAAATCTTATATCGATATTGAAAATTTTGATAAAACATGATATTATACTAAAATTTTAAATACACAGTTAAACCGATATGGATCGATATATTTTGATATAGGAGGAACGATACATCAAATTTTTAATATTTTTTTCTCATCCCCAATAGAGGAGGATCTATGGAGGTGAAGAGTTCCTCGAGCCAAATTTCCCTGTGAGCAACTCAGTTTACCACCAAACACGGATGATCCATAGTAGTATGAATTAACTTGTCCAACAAGTGAAAAATTAGATATTCTTTAGACTTTAAGAATAAATAAAATAAGAATTGAGTGTTACCGGTCCGAAATAGATATTTGAAAAATAACATTTCTGTAAGAACCGTTAGTTTGAATGTAATTGTATAACCAAATATAAAAAAATACTTATTTTCAGAAATTCATAAAGAATAAATACATTATTCCCGTAAATCAGATGCACCAGTATGAACTTACCCAGACAAACCCTCTCTCTCTGAATGTCCTTCGTTGATCAAGTATCCAGAACTAAGACATTATTTATATTAAAAATTAATATTCACATGATAAACTAAGACTGCTATAATCTGTTAATGGTCTGATTACAACTATTGTAATCTCAATGACGCATTATAAATCATACTTTAATCCGTTAAGCATCAGTTGCTTAGTCTAATAATAAATTAATTAGATCAGAATCCGTATAGTGACTCGGTGACTACACGCTTAGTCATTAATCATTATACGCTCATGCCCTGAATGGAGAAGCCTCAAATCCTGTGTAACTCCCTCAACAAATCTAGTTATATATTGATCTGGAAAACCCAGCAGTTGCCGATAAGCTGATCAGAATAAAACTTATTCTAAAATTAAATCCACGTAATTATTTAACAAAGAACATACAAGAAACGAAGGTGGGAAAGTGAAACTGTTCGACCAGAAGGAACAACAACAACAAACTACTACAGCTATGTAGTAGTTGTAGCAGCAAATCGAACTCTGAAAAGCAAGTAGCATGAAAGTTCCATCTCAGATATGCTCGTTGAGAAGAACTACCTTAGCACAAATCATGGAGCTTTCAAGATGTGTAGCGAGCCAACAGAGACCATGCCGACACTCGACGCGATCACAATGCAAGACCAAACAGCACTGTGCGGAAAAGAATTAGTGCTATCAATTCAATGGTATAATAAGTACATGAATCTAGTGGCAGGCTTATATATAACATGCTTGTGAATAGAAGTAAAATACCTCTTCGTTCAAAACACCGTTTGAAGATTATCTAGGTCTGTATATGCCATCTTAGGGTCCTCTGTCATTTTAGTATCAAATAGAGGTGCAGCCAGCTTGGGAGGGTTCTAAACAAAGGCGAATCACTGATTAAGATGAAAAATCTCCAAAACAATCAAACATGCAAGTTAACTTCTTGATTACCAAGAAAGAAAATCGCATTCTACTTTTCACACAACTTCCAGTAACAATGATGACCAATACGGTTATTGGTTAAACATTTCAGAGTTGGGGAAAGATCCCAACATGATTTGTTGTACTCAATGTCCATGAAAAGCAATTTTGTTCATGAGCTACTATTTAATTGCTTGTATCAAATGTTTAAGTTAGATGTTTTGATTGGATAATATTTTTTGTAGGCTTTGGTGTTGGTTGCAAAGTTAAAGAGTTTGTATCATGTCCTTTCTTTTATTCTGTAACCCTTCATTGTAACTTTTATTAAGTGACACCATTTTTTCAATGCTGAATTACTCAAACACTTCTATTAAGCTCCTTTAGTTACGCTATTTCTCTTAGGCCCCATCAGTGTTTATGAAAATGTCCAAACCAGTGAAAACCTAACCAGCTATTCTAACTTTCGAATGTTTTTGCAAACAAATCTAGTTCCTGTATGGAGCATGTCTCCACTCTTCTAACTATCGAATGTGTATTAGGGAGTGATGGGGGATACTAGAGTAGTTAATAAGTTTGCCAACGGTTAACAGAGAGAATGATGGGGAGCCCATCTGATCCAAAAGACCAGTAATTTACTGCCCATCTCATTATGAAGACCAACCACATCAGGACCCTTGCCCATCGGAGCTGTCCGGCTTGTAGAAGGATGAGAATGAAAAACATTGCAGATTAAGATCCTCTTTAACAAAATAATTAGAGGAAGGAAAAAAATGTCCTTAAAAAAAAGCCTGAAAGAGAATAGGTAAGAAAACATCCTAGGCAACAGAATGGTTGAAAACAGCCTATTTCACTTGGCATTTTTTGTAGTGTGTAATGGCAACCAAGATTTAAAAAGAGAGAATATGAAAAGTGATAATTTGATAAGCTGATGATGGCTAATTTGCAGACCAAATTTTTAGAAAAATAAAGTTATTGCTCCAAGTTCAAGCGCATGGGAAAACGAAAGCCGAGATAGACAAGTCAAATAGAAGCAACTGGAATTCTGGGATTTCTGTAGATAAGCTCTAAAGCAATGTCAAAGAAGTAGAAAGGTAACTAGAAACAAGTTAGGTGCCTTTCCTCTGGCAAATCAAGGACCGAAGCAAAAGGAAAATGTTCACATGAGAGAACTCACATTCAGGCACTTATTTGCACAGGGATGGATCATCTTGCGGACAAGAACCTTGTATAAACCTTTTAGAATTTTTTAAATAATAATGTCCGAAGACAAGATGATTTAGCAGTGCAACAGCAAATTCGTTTGTTGTTGTTCCTTTATAGTTGCAACTAAGCTGGTATTGGTTTCCTTTTATAAGTTAAATTAATCTTTAAATTCATACTGAATATATAACATAAACAAAGTAAGCTTCAACAAGTAAAAACACTCCACTTGTAACAGATATCATTGCATATATTTGAGCAAATAATCCTACCATGCAACGCACAAGAGCCCAATTGATGCCACTGAAAAACGGATGTTGCTTAACTTCATTAGCTCCATGGCACGAGCCTAATCTGTTTCTAGGATCCCTATGCAGCAACCGATATATCAACTGTTTTGCAGGAAGACTTACCTACTCCAAAAAAAAAACATTTAGCAACCATGTAAAGTAGAATAAATCCAGCTAAATTCATAACAGAAATTCTGAATAGATCTCAACAGTGCACATCCAATAAGATGCATGCATATATAAATAATAGTAATCAATAAATGGATTGCTAAAGTTTTCTTTGTAATACCCAATCAATCACCGTACACCTAGCATTTAGTATCATATTCCAGGAACTAGGGTCTGGACTCAATAATTGATTCCAAAATGTTGAAAAGTGAAAACAACTTTATGTTACATTAACTATCATTTCCTACGATAGGACTGAAGATTACTATTAATTTCCATGGCAAGAAAAGTTGCAAAAATCAAAATTTTGGAGTAAGTGTTAAACCATGAAATGATGATTGCATTGCACCTTTCACCATAGTCACCTAACAGGCTACGCTTTCAGAGTAGACAATTATTGAAATCACATCTTAACACGTGTTATGTTTGAATCATCATTAAGCCCCTCTGAGCCTCTTGTTATGAATCCTTGTATTAACAAACTTATGAATAAGTTGGTACCCTCTATGCTTTTGAGATCAACATCACAGCGAGTCAAATTGCTGTAATTTTATGATGTGCTTATATCATTCTTCTCTAATTGTTATGGATGAAACGCTTGCTCACTTAATTTTTAGAACTTTAGAACTCTACAACTTTCATTGGTGACAATAAAATGAGAATAAATGAGCTTGGCAACAATCTAAAGAGAACAAAATCACCCAGATTCTAGAATTTCTACGAGTTCATTTGTTTTAACTTGCAAATGTTTAAATTTTTCACAGAAAGTAACTAAGTATATTGCGCCACAAAAAAAAAAAAAAAACAATTTTTCCAATTTTGTAATCAGATATAGATACTTCAATTGATGAACTCACTGGGATATTTCCAGGAAATCTAAGGTCCTTGTGAAGAACGTTAGCAAATGTCTTCTGCCTAGTCTTTCCTCGAAATGGCGTATAACCATATAACATCTCATAAAGAAGAATTCCTATCCAAGTAATTTAAAGGAATTAAATTAGTATGAGTAAAACTACTGCAATTGATTGCAACAAAATATGCAGTTACAGAAATCATAGTAAAAGCTGGATAATGTATTGCAACAAAATGCACCACCTACCAAGTGCCCACCAATCAACTGCACTAGTGTGGCCAGCTCCAGTAATGATCTCCTGCAAAAGAAGATCATAGATATTATGAACAGTTATAGGATAGACATATTAGCTTCACAAAAAAAGCATAGCAAACTTATTAAAGCAGAGAATGCCAGTCAGTTAGCTAAAACATCTATCTTTTAGTTTACAGTTACATGAAATTTAGATAAATTTAATGTGGAAAGTAGTTTCTGCTCTTCAGGTGCTTGCATCTAAATGCCCATTTTTAGTCCTATAGTCATCTTTGTTTTCTTGTCTTAGTATAATGTTTAACAATTTGCTGAGTGATGCTTGATTTACAGTCAGAATTGAGCACTTCCAAACACCCATGTCCATGTTGGATCTAAAACTAGGTCAGTATCCAGAAATAGACACAAGCCAAGGTAACTTTGGTTGCGAGTCTTACTTCAACCATAAGTCAAGGATATGAAAAATGGGTTGAATCACATGCCAGCGATACAAACACAAGCCAAAGGTGACTTTGGTTGCAGGTGTTACTTCTTGAACTGTAGGTCAAGAAAGTAAAAATTGGGTTGAATCACATGTCAGTGAAACTATAATTGTCCCTTGGAAATTGGAAGGAACCACATTGCATAAAATAAAACTTCATAAAATGCAGTCAGCAATGATGTTTAATAATACACCTATCACTTCCTAGGCAATTAGCCATCTTTATGTGCTGATAAAGCATGCAGCTAAATCAGAATAAGAAGGAAGCGCCAGCTTGTATTCTTTTGATTAGATGTGCATAAGGATATATATATATATATATTTTTTGGTAATCCAAGAATGCTCAAATTTATATGCATGTGATGTCGTCAATAGAACTTATTTTCATATGCTATATAAACAAATGTCTTAATGCAGTTTAACTAAAATGGATTTATTATCATCCTCATAAGAGGGTGACAGAGATGGTAAATACAATAGTAACATATTAATGTTAGATATACCTCGTCCATCGACCCAGTTTGATCTTAAAGTGTGGTTACCCAACAAAATCTCCAGGTAATTTTGTTATAATCTTATTTTATTATGTAATTTTAATTTTAATTATTAAATTTAAATATTTTTTTCTTAATCAGATATATCAAATTTAATTTTGCTCTAACATAAACTTAAACATGATTTATGCAGACAACATCGTAGCCAGCAACTTATAAGCCGAGTGTAAACAGAATAAACTCAAAGCTTGATATGTAGAAAGAAACTCTGTAAAATAAAGGATTCTAGTATAGAAACTGAATTTATGATATGTAGTTCAAAGAAGATGAAATCTGACTAACCATACTTTATGTCAAAGTAGTTGGCAATTAGTAAAACACTTTTAATAATACAAAAGAAGAGAACACTAAGTCGGATGTGCAAAGCCACTAAAAATGAAAAAAAAAAACACTATTCTAGAGCAATCAACTATAGCTTCAATAGATGATAAAATAACAAAAATAAACTTAAAAAGCCTGAACATTTTCAAAGAAGGCTGATACGTTATATAATCAGACAAGTTGAGTTGACTCAAATTGAATGCGTGGAAGCCTAGAAAAACTCTATTTGACATAATTAAAATAATTGAACATTTGTACAGTACTAGTTATAATGTTCAATGCTAAATAGGATCCATATAATCAACATCGAATATTCAGAACTTCTGGCTGGTCGTCTTAGCTAGACTTGAACATAAACTGAATTAGATATCAATTATCATATTGCAGAAAATACGTTGAAATCAAGAGTTACTGAACAAAATGAAATAGACTCCAGAATTTAAAATTGTAATGCCTTTTATGTACGTTTACTGAATTCTATTAAATCTTGTGAAAGTTAGAATTGATGGGATGAATGTGATTCTAGCAAGTAATTGACTCGATCAATCAAGAAAAATAGATATCATAGCATTTCCTAATACATGAAAAAGGCCAGAAAGGATCATTGCTTAACAACTCAGTAAAACAAGAGAGCTCAAAATTATGATGGAACAGCTCAGTTAAGTCTTGAAACACCAATAAAGCTCACTACAGGTAGTAATTTTAATCATTATTACTGGTACATACAGCAACAAAAGTGGAGAAAGGAGAAAATTTTGTATTATGATCAATTCATTCCAAATTTTATGACCATTTTAATTAGATCTGCCCTCTGGACTATGGGGCACAACAGGAGCGCAGTAGTTATTATAAGTGAAAACATAATAGAGACTGCTGAGCACATAGAACTAATACATAGGCAATTGATGCCAGTGCAAGATGCCTTTTGTACGTTAGGATCACCCTAAAGCCAAATAAGGCAAAAATATCCAAACTGGTGGATTTCGGGCAAATTCCTTCATTCAACCATTAAATTTCCATTTTTTTTCATTTTTAGTTGAATTTTATTTTTGCCAATAAATCAGCCTAGGAAAATCCAAATTTGATCTCCTTATTTCTTAGACATGATATGATAGTTTTATTCCTTAAAATATGTACTTTTAATTTTGGGAAATATTTTTTAGATTTGCTTATTGTAGCCCGTTTTATAAATATGAGTGTAGTTTTTTTATTAAGGGATGATTGAAGATTAAAAAAATTATTCTAAGTGTTCTATTTTCAGGATTTTTCTAGTTCTTGTGTGTGAATCAACATGTCAATCTTTTGTTACTACACATTTCTGCTACATCAGTTGGTATAATTGGTATCAAAGCTACGCTTCCTATAATATGCCACCTAAAAGAGATCAACGAGTGACACCGGAAGAAGTTTACCACCATGATCGAATTGCGGAACTTGAGGAGCGACAACAACAAATGCAGCAACAGATGCAAGAACAATTTGTCATGCTCACGACGAGACATGAAAATCTAAATCTGAATCGGGAGAAGCAAGTGATCAAGATCTAGAGTCTAGACAAGGAGGAGAAGTGGTCATTGACATGGCTTAGTTGGCAAGCACATGACAAGAGGCGACCAAGGAGGGGATGATGGAGGGCAGAAGCTAGGGCATGGAACCTCATGGGACATAAACTACGTGCACTTGATAGGCACCCAATGCATCATTTGGATGCCATTGGACTTCAGCTTCATGAAAGACCAAGTGTACTAGTGTTGATTCGAGCCACAACATCTGGAAGCTGTTTGGGCCACTGTCAACAAAGATAGATTAGATGAGAGGAGGCCATTAGTATTGGCAGCCTCCGCTATAAGGGGATTTCTTTTGGAAAACCTAACCCACTGTGTAGAAAACGGTAAAGTACTCTCGTATTGCTGCTATTCTAAGAGACAACTATCACATGCATATATAGGACTCAACATAAACTCTAAAAATTATAATATTTAATGTGGGACGACACTCATAACTTGATAAGTCACAGAACCTCTAACATAGAATGCCCATATTGGCTTTTGCAAGATAGTGGCAGTGCAATCAACCTCTAGGGTTTTGATGTTTGTTTGACAATGTGTTTAATGAGATATGGTCAAGGTTGACTATGTTAATTAGAAATTCTGACAGGTCAAGGTTGACAAAGGTAGAAGTCCTAACCGATCAAGATTGACCTAGGCAAAAGTAGAACTCCTAGCAAGTCAAGATTAACCTAGGCAAAGGTAGATGTCAAGATTGACCTAGGCAAGAGAGAAGTCCTGACATGCCCAAGCTGACCTAGGCAAGTGAGAAGTCTTGGATGAGTGAACTCAAAGCAAGTGTGATCGAAAGAAGATTTCCGGTAGACCGCGCACGGTCGACAAACTGGAATATTTGGTTGACCGAAGTATACTATTTCTAATATTGTTTTGCATTACTATTATACTAAGTTGGTATTATACGAAAGTCTTAGTGGATCGGTCGATCAAATACTGGCAGGAATTGTCCAAATGGTTTGGCAAGTAAGATAAGTCCTAGAGAGGCCTTTCAGCACGTGTCCAATTGGGATAACCTTAGGTGTTGATCTGAGACAAAACCAACGGAGATTTCTATGTTGAGATAGACCGTCCTAAATGTCAAGATCGATTCATTCATACTTATATATGTCTAACTCTGTTTTGCAGATCTATTATTGTTATTCTTGTTGTGTTAACTTCGTTTTGTAGAAAAACAAAGTTTGGGTTGATCAAAGGGTTTGGTCGACCGAATAGGGAGGTTACCAATCCCAAGAAGATAAGCACAGTCGGATTACAAACAAGTCCAAAATGGAAACAAGATCCAGTCGCCTGATCAGGAGAATCAGTCGACCGAACAAGTATGGAAAGCAACACAGATCGGATCAACCAGGGAAGGATATTTTGGGCGTTCAGTCGACCAACAAAGCGGATTTCACGAGATTGATCTAATCGGAGCAAGCAAGGAAAGAAGAGGGACCAATCGCCTGATAGAAGATTTAGTCGACCGAAAGGATTTAGATCGGTTTTCAATCAACCTAATGAAGCTTATAAAAGAAGGCTCGGGATCCAAGGCTCAGTATCCAATTTGCTCAACGATCTCTCCTCTTCTATTATGTTCATGCAAATATTGCTACTGCTACGCCAAGAGGCTCTCTGGCAAACTATGACAAGGCTCTATCTTTAAGTTGTTGGTATATTTGTATTTATATTAAATAGGATAGTAGCTTGTTACTATCTTCTTCATCTTGTGTACGCTTTCCTCCTCCGAAAGCTTTTCGAAGAGGAGAATATTAGTGAAATGCCCATTCGAAAATGGTCTAAGGGATCGTCGGCCTTGGAATAGCAGCCTGTAGACTATGACCCAAGTAACCACCCGAGTCTTTATCTTGCTTTTAGTTTTCCGCTGCACATCTCTGTCTTTGTTTTAGAAAAAAAAAAATCAGAACAGTTTTTAAAGCGCGATATTCAAACCCTCCTTCTATCGCACGATCCAGTCCTACAGTAGCACGACCAAAGTATTTGTATCAAGAGGATCTTGACTCATTCAAAAAAATACATACCGGTGCAATGTATTCTTCAGTTCCAACAAATGAATTTGATGCACGCACTGGCTCAGCTACAAATATTGGAGGAGCCCTTCCATTTCTCTGTTTCTTCTTACCCTCAACATTTGGGAGGAAAAGCTGAGATGGTGAAACATGGTAAATAAAGATAGCATTTCCAGTTACATAACGGTGTCAACTAATCAACCCACCTGAGGCTTGCAAGGTGTCAGACATGATAAATCAAAATCTGTCAAAGAAACATGGCCATCTCTCTGAAGCAAGATATTCTCTGGTTTCAGGTCCCGGTATATGATACCTAGCAAATAAGCAGACATTAAACATCAAAAAGACATGGATACACAACATACAAAATCAACAAAAAAATCTTTGCCAGTTCATTAAGTTAAGCTAAAGGTGTTATTTTTCATTACCACAAGTGAGTCCAAGAAAAATAAATATACAACTAGTCAAGGTTTGAAATACATTCTGAACTGGAGTTTTAGTCTCCAGTCGGAACCATATGGTGTCGGTGCTGTGCCGTGCATGCTGATTCAGTCACTCACTTGAGAAAGGAGACATTTTTCAGAATAAGAATAGCAATTAACAGCTCAGAGTTACAAAGAGCTATCTGCATACCTTGACAGTGAAGGTATTCAAGTGCTACAACTACTTCTGCAGCATAGAACCTGTACAAATAGGATGCCCTCAGCAGCATTCAAGGAGAGTAATTATTCTTTACAAACAGAAAATGAATTCCTTAAAATAAATAAAAAAAATGTGCGTTTTGCTTGAATACTTCAACACACGTTTCAAGGATGAGAGGAACAATTGCAGACTTCTTCCAATGAATGACAATGTCAAAAATCAGAGTTTGAAGAAATTCAAGTGGGCTATACTATGTTGAATAAAGAATGCAAAATTGGTAAAATTGTTTTCTTAGTACTCTCTTCGCATCAAGTGCTTGGTGATGTCAGTGGAACATCTCAGTTAAAGTTTAATATCTTCCTCAAATGCTCACGTCATCACATATAATCACTCTTAACCAGTTAAATGTAAGACCCAACCAATGACAACTCAGCCACCATTGCCCACTGGCAAGCCATTTGAATTGGAATACCTATGCTAAAATCTCCCTCAAGTAAAGCTTAATGTCTTCATCAAATGCACAAGTCCAACCATAGCATATTATCATTTCTAACTGGCAATATCGGAGGACAGACTAATGGCAACTCGGCTACCAAAGTCATAGAAAAACCTCACCATGCCTATAATTTGGCTCATTGGTCTAATTATGACCATGGTTTTTAAAAACCATTTGTGATGGTTGGCATAGGTGAACCATCCCATTTCTCTCACCAACCAACACTATGGATACTTCAAAACCTGTTGTACAACACAGGAGGTGGGACACAAGCACCAACCAGGTAGCCTCTTCTCCAACTTTCCTCTCTTTTCCCCACCAATAGCAACATACTGTTGAGGATCAACATAGGCACCAGCAGCAGCATGACCCACATATCTAGTTTTTCGGTCAGGAATCAATTTCCAAGCTCGAAACAAGATTTTAAACCTTCACTATAACAATCCAAACAAATGAGAGTTCGAATCTATTAACTTATCAAGATCAATCATTGGCCCATAATGTTGAAACCCAAGTTAATGATAATTCACTTGCCTAAGCCAATAACCTCTCCTTAAGCCCAGAACCTGTAATGTGGAACTAAATCGAGGGTGGACTAGATATGACATGCACGTGTATATAGGAATATCATGAAAACAATTATACGAGAAATAGATTAAACTGTTGGTGGGTTCATACTACTATCATGAATGGTGAGCTTAAACTAACCAAAATACTCACATGGGCAGCAAGACTGCAGCGGCACAGATGTTAAAGGCCAATCTAGTTTTGAATTTTATCCAGATGAATTAAGATTCAAGATTCAAGCTTCAAGATTAAAGATCAAAGATTCCTATTGTGCTAATGTGAATTATCCCTATCTCCAGTAGGTCATACAACAAATTCATTTATTATTCGACTCGGTTCCAAGTAAGGTCATGAATGTTAAAACTTCCAAATGACCCTAATTCTTTGGTCTTATTACAACTCAATTAATTAATTTGAACACTTGAAAAACATCTACGCATGTTTGAGACCAACACCTCTAACACTAAAGAAAATCGACCCAGTCAATAAAAAGGTCAATCTTTTAATTGTACTAAATTTACGCAAATAATGCCCACTATCACCTTTTGATGATGAACATCCACACATGGACATTCCATCATTATAAGTCAGCTAGACAAACGATTATGAAAATTGATTCAAGTTAGTGGTGAGAAAATGATTTTTTTTAATAACATTTGAATATCACATCTTCTATATGTTTTACCTAAGAAATATTTATATATGTTGACCTAAGAGGTCAAACAATTCAAAGAAACCCACCCAGGTTTACAAGAATACCATCCTTTCAATGATTGGCCTTGTCCTTAGCAGTGCGTCATAAATGGAATCTTTTAGCTCCATTCTAACATATGTTATGATTTTGTAACTAGGGTAGACTAGGGTAGATTTTTATCTTGCACAAATGGTTGTACCTTCTTCTCTCTGTGATATATCTAATGTCTACTTTATAATCATGCCCTTCACATATGCAAATATGAAAAAATATGGAACAATTGTTGCAACCACATTTTGAAAGATGACAAGGCAATATTTTCCCCTATTGCAAAATAGGGAAATGTTTTGACATGTTCTATAATAATGTGCAAAACATGTTACAGTTATTTGTGATTTCCCCCATTGTAAAATAGGGAAATGTTTTGATCAAATCATGTTCTATAATAATGTGCAAAACATGTTACAGTTATTTGTGATTCACTATTGTAAATTTTTTCTTTGAAATCCTGACTCCAGTAGTTCACTTCTCACTAGATTTTCTTATTTAAAAAAATGAAATATCTAAAATTGGCTAGAAAAACATATATGATTATTTGTAAGTGATAGAAAATTTAATCCTTTTACTATATGCTCAAGTGGAACCATGAAGCTGAAATGAGAATTGTAACTCATTTGAATTATTAGATTCTTAATTAAGGTTACAAGTCATGCATATATAGAGTTGCTTGCTAAAAGATTTTCCCGACATGCTGAAAATCAAATACATGCTGAAAACCAAAATTTCATTTCATATTTTACTTATTGTTCATCTCGTTTATCATTTTTTTTTTTATTGTAGATCTTAATGTATTGTTTTACTTATTCTATTGTCAAAGGAATATTCTGATTAGCATATACTTTCTTGTATGTTTGTTCTGTTAATTAAGAAATGTATAAAATGTATACTGCAGTGGTACGATATGTGCTTATGTTGTGTTATTTATCATCTTCGTGATTGTGGATTTTTGTATCAACACATGATTAGGTGAAGTGCCTCCTGGCACATGGAAAAATACCCCAGATCATGACAAATCATGGTGCTTGTAAACCAACTTTTTCAAGTTGAAGATATGGCGACCATGATACTTGTGAATTCTTAAGTGCAATAAAGCAAAGGTGCGATCCTTGTAGATGAAACCTTCTAAAGTTGAATAAAATATACGAAATAAGTTGAGAAAAATGTTTATCACTGCTCTTGGAGCCAACATTTGGTGGCTAACAGTGACACATAACTATATCACTTTTTTAAAAATGAAAATGAGGAGATTTCAGGTATTTATATGGGACCATGGAATTTTATGAAGTTCTCTACCACTCATTACTTCAGAGCTTAAGGCTTGAGCACAGTAGATGGGCACTCTAATCAAGAACAACACACAATCTTCATAATCATGTTGCACATAGAAGAGATTGGCAAATTTCTAAGCTTAATGTTTAAAAATACATCATGAAGGAATTTATTGCCTGAACGATACAACAGTTATCTAAGTTAACCAAACATCCTTCTGACAAGGAGACAATGGTAATTGGTGGTTACAGTTTGGTAGTTACGCTGAATGATCAACAAAGGAAATAGCAAAAGAATGTTAAGCACGTCACATTTTGAAAGGCATTGCTTCAGTTATCACTTGACATCACTACTGTATTGTATGACCATTTGTAATAAATCTATTCTTATATATTGCAGCAACCCTTCCATAACCAATATCAGTATCAAGTTCACCAAGAAGTTATGCAACAACTTGTCATACCAAAAGAATTTAAAAATGGAATTCTCAATTCTCTTAAGCATTATAGAATTAATATAATAAGAATGCAAGGGAGATAGAATCAATGATTAACAGCTATCCATGATTAACAACTGCATAAACCATAAAAGATATTTTTGGTCGCATAGAATAAAATACTCTCAATAATCCGTACCACTCCTAGATAACTTTGTATGACATATTTAATTTATTTATGGGTAGTATGCAAAGAAATAAAAGAATCACTAGTTAGAAAAGTAAGCATGACAGCTACCTGACAGCATCTTCCTTGAGGACCTTCTCAGGTTGTTTATCCAGAAGTAAAAAAAGCTCTCCGCCAGGGCAGTAATCCGTTATCAAACATATATGTGTTTTTGTCTGCAATATATGATAATACCTGGTTATTATTCTTCAGAGACACATTAATGTATATTTGGCATCAACAAATACCTTTAGATCATAGTTAAAAATAGATGGTTGTAAAAAAAGTGATTAGTAAATGATGCAATAAGATGAGTATAATGTTTTATTTACAAATTACAATATCAATCAGATAAATAAACATCCAATATCAATGAAGAACTGCTATTGTAAGTTAGTCACTACTCACTACAATAGAAGCAGATCTTTATTAAAGATATGATTTCTATAATATGGAGCCATTTTATGATTTTAGTTTGAGACTGATCTCGGGGATCCCTTAACCAAATAAATAAATATCAAAATCAAAGCTGAAAAATGTGAATCAATACAATCTTCTACCATATTGTAACAACGCACAAACTGACAAATGTGTATCACCTGAAACATTTTGAGTACTACTCATTCAACTAACCGATAAATACTGACTATATAATTGAGGTTTAAGCCTCTCTAGCTCCACGTGTTGGTAGTTCACTGCCAAGAAATATTAGAAGGATCAACCTCAAAGATATATCCTCAAACCTGCCATCTCAAACTATCCTCTGTATGGTGAAGTTGGTACGCTTAAAATATGAAAAACAGTCACTAAAGCCACGTAACACAATTTATCTTCACAGAAAAGCATTATACCAAATGGGCTGTGTGCCAAAGACAACCTCCTTTGAAATAAGGTAACAAATATAAACACACAAGAAGAAAAACATGAGCAATATAGCAAGGTGTGGTCTACACCTAGCAAATAATAAAATTTGATCAAACTGTTTCCTATTGTGCCCAAAATCCTTCTCAACCCTCCCATCTTAACCTCAACAGAGAAAATAAAATCTCACTGCACATTCCTGAGCCATCTAAAGCTCTCCTTAAGAACAAAAAACTCTTCTTTATAAGCTCTCTATTCTCCAGTAGCCTCTTCATGAACCCTGAGATAATGACATGACTTCAATACATTCCCCAAGAGAAAAATCAACTTTCAATCCTACAATAGAGCTTTCCACTTATTTTATTGGGACAAGTGAATCAGGATAAGTGAATTGCCTAGTAAGTTTCTATCCTCACGAATTCTACTTAATCTGAACCCCTAAGGAAATACTTCAAACACAATCTCACTCCTCTCACTTTGCTCTACCACTGCACACATTAAACCCCAATTCCACATTATATCTACACCTAACCTGAGCAAGAGGCCCTTGTGCTCAGGCATAACCTATTTACACCTTTGATCGCTCCACTCTCAGATAAATAATAAATCTTCACTTTGTCTATTTGGACTTTTAAGAAACATTGTGCCACTTGAGCTCACTATATCTGTCGTCCACCCCAAATCTCCTCAGCATGTCTCCATAGAAGACAAGTTTTTCTACACCTTTTGCTATCATGTAAATTTGCATCCTATGAGCCCGCCTCAGAATTCCCTTAGCTGTGTCGTAGTGATACTGTTTGAAGATAACCAACTTGATGAGCTCAGATTCTTCCTTAGCTTTGGGAAGAAAGCCACCTAACCCAAAATGTACTATAGTCAAGATAAACTAAATCTAACTATGCTGACAACAATGACTTCCACTCCAAATCATCTCTCATATTTAAGGTCTTAGACATAATTACATTGAACGTCTCAAAACACACCTGTTGCAAGCAGGCAATGCACAATATAAATTAAATACTAGGCTGTGAGATTTTTTTCATTTAAGATGACAAGAGAGACAACATTTTCAATCTTGACTGTTTATTATTTTTCAAGAATAGTCACTTCTATAAAGCATTAAACATCTGCTAATGGTTGGAGTGTTGAAGTCTTGTTACTTGTTGATGTTTCAATGCTTGGCCAGAAGGAGATAGTGTTGGTGTCAGTTAAAAGAAAAAGAGGCAGAGGGAGTTGAAGAATGAGCAGAGGAATAAGGAGAGGAGTGAAACATACCTCGTCTTTTATCTCTGTCGACCTTTTGTAGTTGTTGATCTAAAATATCTTCCCCTTTGCCAATTAATATTGAATTTCCTTCCTTAACACCAATTTCCTCTCCCATTGTAAGTCCTCAGTGTGAAATCAACTGATCCAATTGGAATTGTGAACTCTAACTCTACACTATTTCAATCTCAAAAAATCAATGAAAAAATAAATTCTACTTGTTTTGAGTGACAGGATGGAATTTCAAACTTCTGATTTGACTTTGAATTGAGATTTGCACAACTGAGATAATAGCACAAGAGCTTACTCCCTTTGTATAACTAGTGCATTTACTCTTAATCTGAATGACAATTTTCTCCTTCCTTAACCAATAAATACAATAATTTCAGTTGTCACCTCCTGAAGCACCATCTTGATCTCCTACCAATTTGGATCGTCTTTTAAAAAATAACAAACAAAACGGGTAACAAAGTAATCAATTGTTTGTGCATGCCTTGTCACTAAGCTTAGTTACCTCCACAAGGCCCTCCGTAATATTCAAATGCTCAATTAGGTTTTTATATTGCACCATGTATAGATTATATAGCCTCCTCATGAAAGGGATTCATACACCCTAGCCTCTGCATCAGATGGTTTTCTTTAACAGTAGTGTTTTCATCATGTAACACTCCTCCAATCTCTCCACACACATTGTGATGTAATCTTGTTAGTTACCATACTGATGAATGATGGCATTATTCATTGTAGTAAAAGGTGATTACGCTCCGTCAGGATTTGATCCTTGCCCCATTGTAGCAAATCTGCCACCCTCTAGCCAATTGGACACCCCCATGGGGGCAATGATGACATTATTGTGATACATAGTTAAATGGTATTGACTTCTCTTGATTTCATTATCTCTGAATCACTAACTCTTACTCGATGACATGCATTTATCTTGTCAAGGTGAGTACCACGTAAGTTCTAATCTTTCAACATATCTGCCCACTACATAGCCCAGATGCATTCCTTCAATTTAGCAACTCCAGCTCAATACAAGCTGTGAAATTGAGGTCATTATAACCACACTTGTTGATATTGACATACCAAGGAATTCCTAGAAAGCCCAATAAGGTAGATATATGAATCCATTGTCTCAAACCATTCTCTGCAGATCAAAATCAATACACCTTGAATGTGTAAATCATCCACACCATGCAATCACATTGTAAATGCAATACTCTGAATAACTCTTGTCCATTCCAGAACAACCAGCTTTCAACACAACACAATAACAAACACACGTACACAAGAAAAGAAAAGAGATACAGTGGTTTGTCTTAAAAATTATTCGAAGAGAGAATTCAAGCCTATGAGAGCAAAAAATATAAGGCAACTTAGACAAGCCTGACCACAAAACGTAGGAAACTCAATTAGTCCTCCCTAGATTCGCTACTGATGAGAGAAGCAAGTAAGACCACAGTCCATTCACTCCTTTACACCTACAGCTCTCCTCAAGAACAAAGTTCTTCTCTCCAAACCCAGAGGCATGATTTTTGGCATGCTTTTTGAGGTGCTTTTTTAGGTGAAAGATTATTGTCACTATCAGACAAATAACTTATGACAAGTAAAATAGGTTGTTTTTTTTCCTTGTAGTTGTCACTGTCAGAAAAACACACGGCCGCAAGCACCTGGCACAAAAATGAACTGCCCAACAAGTACGTAGTAGTATGAACTATTATTTCAATCCTCGTAAGATGGATCTAGTCCTTAGTATTTGAAAATCATATAGCAAAATTAGTTTCTCATTGAACTCATACTTGGATAACTTCTATATGAGTATTGAAAATCCTCCTTGTGTATAAAATTTTAGAAAAAGGTAAATGATTATTACATCCTTTATGGGGTTCTGAAATGTCTCTTTTCAGAAATAATGTAACTTATAACAATATATTTGGAGGTAATGTAAAAGCTTTAGTCTTGTATATGATAATATGTTATTCTTCACCAAATTTATCTAGGACAAACACAAGCAGCTGCAATGTAAATCTAGTCTTTAAACATCTTCAATGCCAGGTTCTCTGGTCTTACAAACATTAGTGGATAATAAGTTTCTAATCTTCACCATGATTTTTATAAAGATACTATCAGGCAGCCTCTTATTTGCCTCAGTGGACTTCAAAATTCAACCCAAAAAAAGGTTGTGTGAATTACCTGAAAGGATGCATACAGTGTAGGAAGGAAAGGATGATCCAACATATCAAGTATCTCTCTTTCTGAACAGGCTCTATGCACCTGAAGAAACACAAAATGATAAAAATAAAAAATAGTTTTTAAAATTTTTAAAAAAAGATGATGCATAAAATTAAATATTATAAACAACAGAGAACATAGGAAAAAGGAATGGCATTGATGAAAAGCAAAGACCAAGGTCTTGCGCCATAGATGTCTTAGAAGAAAATATTATTTCATTTTTGTCCAGAGTTTGAATTCAAGATTGATCCGGTTCTTAATTTAAGAGAAAACAACTATATTATGAGGGAAATAATACTGCAAATCAGGAACTCTTTTTGTCTTGGTCAAAGACACAGGCCAATGCACAAAGATAAGAAAATGCTTACAGCATACATAGAGTCTGGTTAGCAAAAAAATTGAATTTGAAACGCAACAAGAAAGTTAGGCTCCATTTATCTCTTGAAAAGCTGAATCCAGTATAGTATTTACTTACTTTCTGATGTTCTGGTTGACAAACAAAACTTCAGGCAATAGAAAATATTTTTCCTTTGAAAAAGAAGTCATTTTTTTTCTGAGTCAAAGCCAAGAGACACTATTCTCCATCATTATACATTAAAAAAAAAATTAAACTCCTCATAATAATAATTACTATAATAGTAATAGTAGTGGCAGTGGTGGAGGTGGTGTGTTGCGAGGTTTGATTAGGGTGTTATTCAAGGATTAGAAGAGTTAATTGTGAAATACTAGCAGAAATTAAGATTATCTAGAGCTGAACCAAGATGTTTTAATACTGATTTAATCAAATTAAATCTCATTTTGGTTTGATTTGGTGTTAGATTGGCCAATTGAGGTTTGTATCAGTTGATTGGTTTGCCTTATGTTTAAACCAGGCACAATTCACACTCAAATTGGACTAGTTCTAGCTGAACCAAGTTGATTGGACAATAGAAAGAACCCTTTTGTAATCCATAAAATGTCAATTTTGTAAGTATTTGATCATACAAGGGCTTACCTTGTTACGGTTGAGCATGACATTTTTATCCATACACTTCATAGCATAGTATTCGCCAGTACCTACCAACTCCACCATATGGACACTGCCATCCAAAGCATATAGAGTCCTTAGATCAATGAATTAAATATACGAACATAAGTAGTTGAATCAAGCGCTTAACAAAACACCAGATAAAATTAAATAACTAATAATTGCAAACTCGTACTAGAATTATAAGCATTTATTCTCAATAAGCAAGTTGATTACATTGGTTAAATCGCAAATGTTGAAGAAAACATATCAATACACATGTTGAATATAATTTATTTCCAAACACCTAACCTTTAAAACATAGAGACAAAGGTAAGTAATCTGCTGGATGATACTCAAACTTGTCAACATCATTGAATCTCAAAGGGTCAAGATATTTTTTAGAAGCTTGGTTGGGGTAAATTGTCAACATATAGAAGGTGATGTAACTTTGCTAATCCTGATTTCTTTCTGCATCCTAAGTCCATTTTGTAAGGATGCTCCTGAATCCTGATGATGTTAAGGACATGTACGAATGGGAATTGTAATGAGTGCCATGCTTAGGAGAAAGAATTTTTGGAGTTTAATTTGAGAAGTTTGGGAATTAGAATAGGTTGAGTTAGTTTGAGGAAGTGATTGGAAGCATGACTTTTGGTTTGGGCCTCAATTGTTAATCATGTTTAGTAAGTCTGGAGGTATTGTAATAATCTGAAGCATAGAGATGATCCTGGAGAGATTGTTTCTAAGATGTGGTAAGAAAAGTTGCTTATAATGCTTGGAATGGCTAAGCAAAAGAGAGAACTAGAAAAGGTGAAAGATCCAAATGGGACTCTGGATTTCCTCTGTTTATGCGCCTAATGTGCTATGCTTTGTTATGCTTCTTGGATGTCAAATCTGTGCGACTTGAAGTGATAGTTTATACTGAAAGTGATTTTAAAAAATAGAAAGGGCATAGAAGGGAACAATGTATAACGCTGTAAGCTATCCAGTCCACACTTTCAAAAAGAGTTAATAATGAAGCTTTTTACAAAGTATTGAACCAGCGAACAAGGGTATCTCCATGTTACAAAATTGTATGGGTTCATGTTCATAAAATCTATATCAAACACCTTAACAGTCGTAGAGATTTTACAAAATAGGCGCATCCTACAAATCAAGGAACTAACAAGGCATAATCTTTTAACTATAAAGCAAAAATTATAAGATAAAATGTGGTCACTGTGTTACAGTAAAACACATACTAAGCAAGAAAATTAAACTACGCATACAAATAACGGATTAGTGTGCTAGGCTGACAGTAACTAAGTGAAATTATCAAGAGTATAATCACCTTCCAGTATCACCTGAGCCCAAAGGTTTAACAGGTCTGAAATGTTTCAATCCTACCGTTTCTCCGTTACCTAGAACCTGCAGAAAAGTAACACTGAATATATTTAAACTACATCATAAATAACAAAAGCCATGAATATTCCTTAAGTTATTTAAACTAAATTTCTATCAAGACAGCTAACTGTGCCTTGTGCTTCTTGCCACTAAAACAGATGCAACCATTTTATCTTTACTTGTTCAAGCAGCAAATTCCTCCCTCACAGATGGAACAATAGAACAGATTAACTTATCTTTTATTAAAAGGAAGTAACATAACATTAAACGAGCTAATTAATAAAAAGATTTGACATCTTTTCTCTCTTCAGAAAGCAACAGAAAGATGTTTTTTTCCTAAAAAGAATCTTGCAACATAGGAAAACAAGGTTTAATTCATGAGAACAGCCTCTTCTATGTAAGGTTAAGATGCCCTTCCTCAATCTACGACAGCTTAATCATTGGAAAATTTCCATACAGCCCACTTAGAGCGGGCAACTGTGATATTAACTAAATTATATACCCTAAGTAAGCCTTGTATACTTCAATATCACATACTTTTTGGATGGCCCTCCATGATGGATTACCCTTCATGTGGGGCTTTGGGAGAACCAATTTTGAATGATTAGCCCATAGATCCTCTGGTTTCTGCACATAATCCCGAAATATGATGAAGAATAATACTGACTATGACAAAAAGAAAATTAATGGAGCTTACCAAATTAGCATCTGGGAGTTCTCTAACAGCTTCATCAACATTATCTGCAGTTTCTTTAACCTAAACGTAAAGCAGTTGTCAGTTGTAATTAAATCTAAAAATCAGAAGAGGAAATGGAAAATGCAAAGATGGGGAATCTTAATGGAAAGAGGCAATGAGATTAAGGTTTGTGCTAGGTTGAGATGACTATACTAGACTTAATATCCATGAAATCTTCATACTTTAAACATGTCAAGATTATAAACCTGATCATCAACTATAAATATCAAAGGTTATTTGATATGAACTGAAAATTCCAAAGGAATAATCAAAAAATTGTTTAATTAAAATATATATACATATAGTCCAAATTATAAATAAGTTACTGGGGTCATGGGTAGATTGATTCTGCATGACTATATGACAGGGATTTACCATAGGAATAGCATCTCTCCTGTTATTAAGGGATAAGCTGCTTCATGCAACATGGAAACGTTGAAGTACAAAATTGATAAAGCACCAGTTTATTACCAAATTGATGTAGCACCAGGCTACAGAAAAGACTCAAAAAAAACACAGAAAAAAAAACATATATATCATAAGTTCAAAGATGAATGAATTACATGGGATCCTAAGCTTTTTTTTTTAGAAACTCATGCAACAATGTCAATCTCCTGGACCAACAAGAACTCAACACTGGTAATTTATCTGCATCTTTCTTTAGTCATCTTCAAAAAGCTAAGTAGCAATTAAATCACCAAGTTTGTGAAGCATGGTTTCATCATTATCTTTTCTTGGACGGCTTTCTAATGAGTGAGAAACTAATGGATCATCGTCTTTACTTTGTTTTACAATAAGTCAATTTTTGCAATAACCTTTTTCTTCGAAGACTCCTTGTAATTAGTAAGAAACAATTGCATCGGTTTTCTCATCCTAATTATCGATGAATAAAGTCTGCTTCTAATTAGTAAGAAACAATTGCATTGGTTTTCTCATCCTAATTATTGACAAATAATGTCTGCTTCTGATTCGTAAGAAAAAATTGCATCAGTTTTCTCATTCGAATTATTGATGAATGAAATCTGCTTCTATTTAGTATGAAACAATTGCATCAGTTTTCTCATCCTAATTATTGATGAATAAAGCCTTTTTTCCTTTCTTCTCAGACATCCCTTTCAATTAGTGAGAGAATATTCAACTAATCTAAAGGTGGAAGTACTTTCTCATGACTTTCTTTGTGACACTCATGTAACAAAGTCAGCATGCAAACTAGAGGCTCGAATATCTTCCAGAGTTCAGCATACTCTCTAATTTGTTCTCTCACAATGTCTAGATACGAAATCCCCTAAAGCAGATAATACGAGATAATTTGAATTCATAAATGCAAAAAAAAGTTGTCCGTATCAGGTATTTTATAATTTCTTTACTAATTTTGGAATGTTTTTCTCATACACACAATAAAGTTCTCAATCTGATGGATAAATCAAATAAGGAAATCAAATCTAGAAATTGATTAGTCACATGAATAACTAGAAATAGACATATTCCAATTAATTGATTCGTCATTTTAAAATATTTTGTTTGAGGTACTCACTGAACCATCTATATGGAAGATACAAAAATCTAACTTCAACTTAGCAGCAAATGGTGTTAATTGTTTATTATTAGCAAATCTTCCTACAAACATCTTCAAGTGAATACAACTACTCACCAACTTTTCACTTTTTTTTGCAGTCTCTTCCGGTATGCAGTTATGGAGTGGTTCAACATGCTCACTTCCATCCAACTGGACACCAATAAAATACTGAACTTCCCCCTGTTGAAGAAGCCAAATTACATGTAAATCTGCTGACATACATGACTAAGTAACACAACAAAGTCAAAAATTCTGAAACAACAAAAGGATAATCCTATCTTAAGAAAATACCTTTTGATCACGCATGGGTTGCAAGTGAAAAAGATTCCAGAACTTTTTGCCTAAGAAATGAAATCATTTAAAAAATATAAGGTTTTCAATGAATTCAAGAAAACTTCTCTAAGATGATTGACTAGCTAAGATTGTAATACGAGAGTCAAAAAAATCAAAGCTAACAAAGAAAACAGTGCAAAAGGATGTTTTCAAAGACAACTTTGTGCAAAAATGGCAAGCCATGTGTTCCAACAACTTGAGATTAGTTATATAGCTCTACTCCCTCCCATGAGCCAAATGTAAATGTGTGTTGTTAGAACAACCTAGTTAACATCCATTTCTTTCAGTTATGCTTAGTTCTTGTTGATCTTTCTCATCCTTCAAATCTTCACTTCAATTGTAGTTAATCTACTTTTTGTAAAAACCAATTTGTGATCTCTGAAAATGTTCCCTCTTCTTGTTTTACTATCTATCATGATTACATGTAATGACTCAACTTAGTGACATGTTTTTATTCTCAGTAACAAGCATCCATCTCAACATAGTTATATCATTGTTCATTATTGTCCAACAATTTGACCCACATATAATCCTATAAAAAATTCCTTTTTCAGCGTTAGAGGCATATGATAATCATACAACACTCTAAAGCGCATCTTTATTTAAACCACCCAATCTTTATCCTTACATCAACATTTATCAAAAATTTCATATTCAGCTAATGTAATTATTCTTTTGCTGATCTTCTACTATTGCTAAATTATGTTTCTCCGCAATTAAACTTAGACATCCATTGTAACCCAATCCATGGTTTCAACTTTCAAGTGTTGACCCATAACACTTGGCATTATAAAATATATCATTCTAGCCGACGGATGCCAATTCTATAACAGCATAGGTAAATGTCACTGTCTTGTTCGTGCCAACATAATGGTCCTAACCAAAACAGGGTCTTAGTCCGTGTCATCTAAAATCGAACAAGATATGAAAATTCTCTTCATATGGCATTCTTTGATTATGTCTGCCAATCATAGGGAAGAGACAAACACACTAAAAGAGAGGGAAAGGGAAGAGGAAATCACCAGCTAACTACACAGGTAAGGAAGATTTTCTTCTCATTCATCCTTCAATTCCATAAGTACGAAAAAGAGACAGAAAGGTAAGAATAGATAAATCAACTAAAGCACCAGCAATAACAAAGAGTAAAGCAAGATATCGTATGTGAGCTTGTTCAATCCTAAACGTATCTCTTTCAATTCTTGTTGAGCTCGTTCAAGTTCAACTCTTAATAGTTGATCAAGAAATATTCATATGTGAGAAAACCAACTCCAATACTGGGAACATTATTTAATTCTTGGAAAATCGTGGGATTAAACTTGATACAGTGCTATAAGAACCAATGCTCACATCCAATGCACGAAACTAATTTTGGCATTAGGAGATATACCCATTAGCTGGAATGTGTTACATTTTTATACCTATCATGGTTTGCAATCTCGTACTTGCAACTTATCGTTCCAATAAATTATCAAAACTCAATACTATTCAGCACAAGCAAACTCATGTATCATTATATCAATTATGGCAATGAGTATTGTTTCATGCTAACACTCGACATCCCTTGGCATGCTACAACACAATGAATTGAGATAATGATGTTATTTTTTAAAAATTGGTCTCCATACAACATAATATCAAAATTGAACCATTCCAATGAATAATAAAGTTTAAACTTAGTATATAGTTAGCTTATGTTCTACCTCCAATTTGCCACCGGTACCATCGAAATGTCCGGTCAAAGACTAAAACTTCAGCACAACTCGAGATTTTGAACCTTATGTCTTATTACTCTAAATTTTTAATCCATTTTTTATACTTACTATGTTTATATTTGGAGGCAAGCTAACTGGAACGGAATTAAAGGAACAAAAGATCATTTGAGTTGATCTTAGAATGCTATGAAGCGTGTGGAAAGGTGTTGAGTGTTTGCATGACATGAAATTGAAATCATACAGTTTCAGCTAGAGGCCAAACCCCTGACATGTTATATAGTTCATATAATACAAAAACCACTAAGTTCTTGAAAAGATAAGGACTTAGCTTAGTCTACCCTTATATAAAATTATACTATATTTACCAGAAATCTATTAGTTAAACTCCAAAAGTTGTGCGACCTGTCAGTAAATTAAAATACATTTCTGTAATTGCATTCATACAAAGTCATTTTAAACACAAAAGAGTTGCTAACTATGTTACAATTTGCTGCAGTTCTCTAATGTGATATTCCAAGTGCAACGTAATAATCAAAGAGGTACTAGGACTTGAGTGCTAATACTAACAAACTATAGTACTTTAATTAATTAAACAGGCAGACATCAGATGGGATAATGCTTATTTTGTATTAGAATGGATCTCATCGCAACATTTACTGGAGTGTTGGCTCAAATTTACAGATGAGATAACATGAGAACAAGGCAAGATGCATCAAATATAAGATTTTAACATGTGACGATATCAGTTGGCTTGAAATTCATCACTCCAACAACCCCCTATACTGAATTAAAATATCATGATAAACATGTTATGATTGTGACATTAGGTTCTGGAAATAAGTACAACAATATTTACTTGTACTTTGTTTTTTCCAGAAACATTCTAAAACGTAATAGCTAGTGCATCCAATCATAGTGATAATGCAACTATGGCATATCCTTCTGCCAACATGAGAGGGGGACGCATATTAAGGTTACTATTTTGCTTGTCGGTCAATTAACTGTTGAATCAGAGATGTACAAGAACCTGTTCCAACTTAACCAATGCCAGAATAGTATTGGGCGAAACTATAATTTTATTGTAATAAAATGCAACATATGATAGTTATAGCATAAATAAGGAACATAGTTTTCCTTTAGAAACCATCTCTATAAATTTATCCCCGTTAAGAAAATAGCAGAAAGTGCAGTCCTCTGAAATCACAGTAGCCAGAATGAACAGCAACATTCACATTGTAATGAACAAATAGGCAATACCAGTTTTTGTATAATTTATCAACTGCACAGTTACATCTCTTTGGTTATCGATAGCTTCTCTGATTTTCTTCACAGTAGTTGGATCAGTATCAGGGCCTTGGAGAAACCTACAGATCCCAAAAAAACAACCAGTTAAAAAGAAACGGCAAAGTTGAATTTTGAGGTGTGAATTGAGGCCCTTTCATATTCTAAAGCCATTAATGTCAGCTAGTGTATGCATTCTAATATACTCAAATACTAAAAAAACAACAGAAATTAGAATAGAAGTGTTTTTTAGAAGATTAGTATAACACAAACAAATGTTAACCAATCCTATGGGAAACTATGCTGCCAGCAATCATCTTTCACAATTCATTTTTTAGTTCCACACTTCAGTTGCGCATAGGAGGATATACTTGCATGGTTGAAGCTATAACATGTAGCAGAAACAAAGTTGCATGATCCACCAAATACAAAACTTGGCAAGAAATTGAAAAAAAAAAAATCCTGCCCACCTACAATTTCTTCCCAAAATTTCTTCACGACTGTATTCTGTCAGTTCCAAGAAACTGTCAGATGCAAATATCTGAAATAGAAAAATTGAAATGTTAATTTCTTGTTTCCAATTTTCATAATAGGTTGTTATCCAGCAGAAACAATCAAAAATGCAGTTAATATGAAAAGTACTAGAATCTTACAATAGGATTATCAGGAAGCCGTGGATCAGTAATCACAAAGTTCTTCTCAATGCGTTCTAGGGTCGTAGCGAGATCAATGCCCCGTCTCATCTCCTTTTTTCTTTCCTTATCATCAAAACTCTCTGGCCTTTCATCATCACTTTCCATCAATAGTTCTTCCTCCACAATAGCTACGGCATGGTCATGCTTTTCACTATTTCCATGACCTAAGCCAATAAGTCTGCAACCAAGAAAATGAAAGATATAAATGAAGTTATTTATTCCATTTGTTATTTTTCTCTGTTGCTATAATGAGACCAGTAATATAATAGTGGCATCCCAGAAGAGATAATAGATCTTGTAGGGTGATTATTCAATTGAGTTGGCCACAATTATAAGTATATTCTTCTGAAAGACATACCACATCATAACCTACCCCATGAAGGACAATAGTCCTGACTTTCTTGATTTTTTTGTATCTTCAGGGAGTTCAGAAATTTTTTGCATTGAGATTCTTGTTTCACAGCGTGAATTGCGCCTAACTGAAGTTGTATTTTCTGATTTCCTTCTTTCAGGAACTTCAGATGCCATAGGTTGTCCGCCACCTTCAGATTTCCTCATATAAGTGTAATTTCTTGATTCTGAAAGTCTGCTTGGATCCTTTACGGCCATTACTAAATCAGAAACTGAACTGCGAACTCTATCTTTTTGCCTAGCTGCAAGGTTTGTTTATGTGAGAAACATGTCTAAAAGTTTATTTACAAACTAGAATTGAAAGTTTCAATGTACTTTATATACAGAAATGGCTCATTACCATCATAACGAATCAAGGACTCTGGTAATCCGTTGGGTCGTACCATTGTGTCCTTAGATCCTTCTGTGTACTTGCTAACTTCCACTTGCATCCTGCAAACAACAATTAAAAAAAACAGTTGTGAGAGAGCATCTACGGAAGTATAAATCACTATAGACTTGGAGTTGCCGTCCAAGGATATACAAGATTCAATATCAGTTCATTTATTAAGTAAGCAGCACTGTAACCAAAAGAATGGTATATGATTCAGTTTGGATGATAGGTTTGGGTACTGTCCAACCCAATCGAATAACAGGAATGGTCCTTTTTTTCTCCTTTTTCGGTTGAAGATGATCTTTGTATTCTCATAATCATCATATGATGAGCAACGTTTTTATCAGTATCATACCCAATGAACTTGAGGGTGTTCCCTTCCTCATCTTTGATGGGAGCAATAGTCAAAAGATTCCAAAATGGTGTACCGTCTTTCTTGTAATTCAATATACGGCCACAATAATTTGCACCAGATGACAGCGTTTCCCTTATTTTTGCAATCTCTGATGGATCAGTTCCAGCACCTTGCAAGAAGCGACTGTCAAAAAGTCAAGCAAACGGAAGAATTGTAAGTTTAAATGATAAAAATCTACAGCAAAACCATAAAATTTAGTTATCCTTTCAGAAACCATAAACATAGGCGATTTACAAATGCAATCCTCAGGACCCAAACATCGCAACTCTTATCAAAATTCGTCAACGAAATTGAAAAAACAACAAAAAGTTTGCCTCTTAATATGCTTCACACGCAGTGATACACACGCTTGCCTCTGTGTGTGTGCGTGTGTGAATTCGTCTAAGAAAATCCATAACATAACTTCATATTATGATTTAGTTCAAAACTTTGCATACCAATTTCGGCCAATGACTTCTTTGGCGAGGTAACCAGTCATGTTGAAGAACCCGGCGCTCGCGTACATGATGGGATAGTCGGGCTTCGTAGCGTCGGATACTACGAAGGTCTGCTGGAAGGCGGAGAGCGCCTCCCGGAGCTCCTCCGATACCCTAGGGATCCCTCCCTTCTCTTTCCCTCCGCCGGCGTCTGGCCCCAACGCATCCGAATCCTCAGAGCTCCGGTATGGCTCCTCGTCAGGGACCCCTAGCGGGCCACCCTTCCCGATTTCGTCGCTCGACCTTCGCACCCCGACTCCCTGCGGCCTCCCCGTCTCCTCGTCGGTCTTCAGCACCAAGCCCCACTCCGCCGCCCGCTGAGCTGCAGCGGTCGAGGACGACGACGAAGAAGCCTTTTTGGTGACAGAGACGGTCTCGGAGTAGTGCCGATGCGGCGGCACCGCCGTCGGCCCGGAGGGCAGGGCCAGCCATGGGCGGATGATGTCGTCGTCCTCGGCGGCCGCTGGGTGCGATTGGGGACGAGACGCCGGCTCGGAGCGGGGCTGCCAGGTGGCGAAGGCGGGAGTCGGGCTCTTGGCTTGGGGCCGAGCAGCGAAGCTGGTCGGGTTAAAGACCTCGAGGGACCCACGTGAGTCGCGCGGCAGACTAGGTACGACTGCGGGTCGCATCGCCGGGGACTTATCCTCCATTCCTGCAATACAATTACATATTATTAAAACGGAGTCAGCTCAGTTACACACTAGCATTTAGACCGAGAACAGACATTCTGATCCATAATTTCCTTTCTGTTTCGTATTAGAGAGGGTCATTTGATTAAATCAGGAATAACCTTAATTCCTTTCTGTTTCATATTAAGAGGAGTTGTTTGATCAAATCAAAAGGAATCAATACATGAATCTTTATCTAATCCAACGACCTCCTAATACATCCCGTTTGCATTTAAACCGGTAGAACACTAGTCACCAGACTATCAGAGTGGACGGTTTATTATTTTATGAAACAGTAAGTAGTTGTGCTCTGAGATCGATAACATTTTATGAAACAACTCAGTACAGTTGCTGCGAAAGCAAACCAAATCTCAGCTTCAACCACTGAACTTATTGATCAGAAATGTTTATTCATGTCATGGAAATTATCACGCGAACAAGAATAGAGAAAGATATTGAGCACCTGAATGGATCGTCTAGCTCGGTGAAGAAGGACTCTAAAGCAGAGCTGCCTTTCTGCTCTCCGAAGTCTTTTTTCGGCTGAAGCAACTGTGCTTAAAAATCTGCAAAAGTGGAAGAGGAAGAATGATTAGGGGAGGCAGAAACTGCCAGTTTTCTTTTTCTTTTTCCTGGATTTTTTTAAAAAAAAAAGAAAAAAATTTTTAAAAGAAATTGGGCTGCGCGAAGCGAGGAAGATCACATGGCTCTGAGCATGGGACGAGCAGAGAACAACAGGAGGGAGCAGCAGAATCAGCCTCCTTATCCGAGATGAGGCGGCAGTGCCATTCTGTCGGGGGCGATCACCGGTCACTCTCCATCCGACCCATGCACACTTGCCGCGGAGACACTCGCCACGTGGCCCGGGGCCCACCCAACCCCGTCGCCGTCGGCCGGCGAACGCGGCCTCCTCCTCGCCGGTCCGTGGCGTCGAGGCGAAAATAAAGGAAATAAATGCGAGAGCATAGTAGCAATTAAGGTCCAAACCCGGCGACGTTGTCTGAGAGCTACGAAACGAACCACGTTCGCAGTGGATCTGCGACTCGGTCGACCAGATATTTTGTTCCCCACCGCCCACCCCCATTAAATGGAGCAGCAGCTTAGCGAGGGATCGCCAATAATGTGGTTCCATGTCCCAATCAAGTCGATTCACGTGACAACGGTCGGAGCTGCATGGTGACCTCGGACAACATAGTGATTATTCTACGGTAATTACTCGGTTAAATACGACACTTATGCAGATAAATCATAATCCATGAATACCTTCAGATACTGCACGGCATCTCGAACCAAGCTCGGTAACTGAAACAGTGGCTGTTCCAAACAAGATAACTGAGAAAAGAAATCAGGGCTGCTCAGCTACTGGTTCATCCTATAGTTTAGGAAGCCTTTGGTATATATTTAATAATAAAAATTATATATAGTGACAATCTAGAAAGATTGGATTATGAAATGAGTAATGATACTGGCAGCGAATTCGCACAGCGAATTCGCACAGCGACTGATCTGGACGCTCACGTGGCAGAGTCCAGCGCAGCCGACTCTAACGCGGACTTGGCCTATGAAACGCGGATTTGGATGAGTTTCAAATTTCCCTTCCTTTTTCGCGTCCTCCTCCCGTGCCCTAACTCTCTCCGCCTCCCGTCACCGAAGCTCCTGTCGCGGACTGCTCTTCTCCTCCCCCTGCT
>JBBPFP010547236.1:0-80867 GCA_037974795.1 Kaempferia galanga | reverse complement strand
AATGGAAAGGATTTGGCTCATCCAAATCAGATGATCCTGAATCAAATACTCTTAATAGTGGTTCGCTTAAAAGATCTTTACTAAAAACTTCCCTATTCCTATCCTTGAGGGGCATGAAAAAGAGTAAGCGAAAAAAGCCCCTTTGTATTTTGAGTTGCGAATATAATATAATATATTCTTTTTCGAAAAAAACCTAAAGCTATCGCTAAGGGATGTGGTTAGCTAGCTAGTGCCCTGCCTTTCTTTAGTTTCATTCTTTTCTTAAGTAAATTAGTGCAAGAATTCCTAGTAAGAGTCAGAGCAAGGAAAAGCAAATTGAATAGGACATCCTCAAGAACTCTTAATCCATTCTTCTAAAGATCCATTCTTCTAAAGGTTCTATTCTATTAAGTAAATTCTTTCATTTCAATTCACATATGTGATGTTCGAAATCGCTGATGGACAACCAATCCTTGTCCTGTAACCATACTGAATGGGAGTTCGGATCTATGTCCAAGGGAAAGGTATATTTGCAGAGCAAGCCCTTGTATGCGATGATCGAGTTCTTGCCTTGCATTGGTTTTCATTTCGCACTATCTGGTAACAGGGTTCAAGTTAGTGTTCCGTGAGTTTGTGTATAGCGAACCTAATGTTCTTATTTGCTTGTTGACAGGTTTGAGTTGCAGTACCAGGCCTAAAGGGCTACCTGTTCGTATATTTCGTATTGAATAGTTCTCCCAGGAGGGCTCACTAGGATTTCTATCTTTGCTGTCGATCCTGGTGTCCTCCTGTTGGAGTGTCAGTTGCCAGCTATTCAGTGCCAGTTTCAATTCCCCTCCAGGCAGCAGGGTCAAGGGCTAGGGCAGACACAAGTTAAGAGCGAGGGTCAAGGATCAAGGGTGCGTAGTTCTTACCCGCTTTATCTGGTAGGTCTAGGATTGGTAGGGTTAACTATAAATCTTTTCCTGGTAGTTCTGTTTACACCTCAAATTTCTATTTTAAATTAGTAAGCTAAGCGCATAGCATATCTCTGACTTAAAAATATGTAGTGAAAAAAAATGTCCTATAGCCCTGCCAGCAAGGCAACTAACCCTTCGCTTAAAGATTCTATTCTAGAGTCAGTTTCCTTGAGAAGGCTTAAAGCTCTACCTTGCAGTTCAAAGTCTAGAAGCTATTCCCGTCCTTGTCTGTCTTTCGTTCTTTCCTTCAGTTGGTTCGGAGAGAAAGGGAGGTATAGCACCATTTCCTACGCCCTATGCTTTAGTCGTAGCTTTTTCAGGGGCCATTCCTACACCTTCAAGGGTTCTGTTCTCCAACTTTTGGCCAATAAATAAGGCTAGCTCTGACTTACCCTCTTTGAAAAGAACCTATTTGACAAAGAGCTTATTCGTATACCGATTCTAGCACAAGAGCCAAAGATCGTAGCGTGTCTACTATCTTTCTTTCTTTTGCTATTGATTTAACCTCTTCCGAATAGAAAGTCAGAAGTGCCACAGCTTCCTAATTCCAATCGTGACATTGGTAATCCCGCATCTGAGAGAAACCTAGTCTGATTCACGTGGCAAACCTTGTCCGATTCTATTCCTGAAAACAAGCAAAGAGCCTACTCGAGAACAAGGCCCTTCGCACCTAAGACCGTTCAAAAGCAATAGGAAGTCCGTGCCATCTCTTGTTCTTGCTAAGAGGGGATTCCTTGTCCGAAAGTGCCACAGCTGATGAAATAGCAGTCCTCTATCAAGCACCGGCAAACACCAACAACGGTTACTGATTAACGTCCGACAACAGGAAAGAGAGGACGAGCCTATGATATTATACGATAGCACTCGCAAAGGCAATTGGGTGCTTCCTGCTTTAAAGGTCCCTTCCCTTTGGACAGCTTTCAAAGGCTAGATATTCCTTCCATCCCTTAGAGGAAGATGAATAGTGAATCTATCCCACTAGCTCAACTACATCTGATTCTAGCACAAGAGCCAAAGAGCCCCTTCAAAGAACTCCTTATGTACACCTTCGTCATACTATTCCCTTCGTGGATTAAGTATTAAGTCAGGCAGTTCAGTCATAGCTTGCATTCTCAGCATCCACCGTCCCCATAGCTCCTTCTCTTGCAGCCGCAATTTCTGCCAAGAAATAGAGTCAAGAGACTACCTTTCTTTCCTTTCCTCTTATGACTAAGATGAACGACTTGAATAAGAAGGTATGCACGAGCACTTGAATGATCGAATCTCTCGTTAGGACCTATCCTTGAGCGAAGGGCGTAAACTCGAGCAAAGAGTCATTCTGAGGAATGGAAGAAAAGCTTATTCGTATTAAACAGATCCATCTTATCAAAGAGCATTTACCCTTGCGCTGGGTCTTTCTCGCCTTGGCCTTTTGCCTGTGAAATGAATTAATTGCTTTTCCCTCACTCCTACAGCTTCCGAAGTCCCCTTAGAGGTACTACTTTAACGGCTTTACCCTCCCTTAGCACTAACTAAAGAAAAGAAGTGATAAGTAGACCCTAAGACATCCCTTTTTTTTCCTATGCTTATTCTTCTGTTCGCTTAAAGCAATAAAGGAGGACAGTAAGATAAATCAATTGCTTATGCTTATAAGGATACTCAAAAAGACTGTCTCTTGTTCTTCCTTTGGTACCCTAACTCATATTCTAACTCGCTCCGTACAAGGGAAGTAGGATTCATGGAACATCCCCTTATTACTTATTCTATTATATTATAGAAGTGGGAAGCTGAACCAGAGACAGAGTAAGGTGTGAGTTAAAGCGGCCTTCTACGGGTCTCCTTTCTAAATAGAGACTTGCTCTTCTGGTACGGGGCACCTCTTCCGGTCGAGGTATAATCTCCTGCTTGAGTTGCTTGTCTTGAGGGAGAACGGCTGGTACGAAAGGCAGCATAAGGAAGACGGATAGGTTGCTAGGCAAGTCAGAAAGGGGAATGACTGACTCTAGCGCCAGCACTTTCCTTAGAATATCCTTATTCTAGTTTACTTCTATCCCAATCCAAGGGGACAACACGCCCTCTGGGCACAGCGCTACCTGATAGAAGAAGAAGGAGCCTCCTACCAAGGTATCTGAGTGACGGTCATTCCTTGGTTTGGTGAATGACTTTCGGCGTCAAGGGATTTTCTGCAAAAGCAGCGGAACTCTTAAAGAAGAACAAGTCGTGGGAGTGGACCAAGAGGTGCCAGAATGCTTTCGAGGGGACGAAAAAAAAACTGACTTACTGTATTGTTTTGATACTCGAAAGTGCTATTAGGCATGGCAAGCACAAGAGAAAGGAGCTTTCCTAGATCTCAGGCGGGGAATCCTCATTGTTTTGCGTCTTGTCGAACACAGGAACTTATGTCACACTAGAATCCACCTTTATGTCATAAATAGATCCAGGAAAGATTTGGGAATCTTCCTTGACTTGAAAGCTGGATGGAAGGATTTCTTTCTATTTTGTTTTGCCCATTCGAGTGTTCTTTGACGATGACATCATAGGCACCAGACCCTCGGTCTGTCTGTGCTGTTTCGAATGATCTTCTCCGGCAAGCAGCTAGGTAGCCCTTTAGGGTTCCAAAGCGCGGTTTCTTTTCGCTTCTGTGTCTTGATGTTGCGACAGGATAAAATCAAATTAAGAATAGGTACATTTCATAAGGACAAATCAATATGAAATGCTATTTTCTTGCCGTTCGGATAAGGGAAAACTCCAGAGATTGCTTCGAAGTCAGATTATGAGACTTTATGTTTTGTCGAGCCCTGCTTTGGTCTCTGGTTTGATGGTAGAATGGGGGATAGATAGCCTTTCAAAGTACCTTTCCCTTTGACTCTGCTTTTTTCTATTGGACCAGGCAGGGATCTCTGATTAGTCGAATGAGCCCATCCCTCTGGGATATCATTCATTTATTGGTCGATCCAGATTTCGCTTCCTTACTTCCCCATTGGTGTGATATGATCTTAGATGAGATTATATTATCGTATGCGCTTATGAGAGGCGAGAGGGTGCTCGCGCTTGTAGTGAACTCCCTTATCGCGTGATGGTGCTATGCGCTTCCTGTTTCCAGTAGGTGTGATTCACTACCTGCGCTACCTGGTGCGCTTGATGGGATCTATATAACTAAGACCCATAAAAGGAAATTCAGACTTAATATTACTTAAAATCACGCTTGTACTTTGATTTTCCTAACTGGTAAAAAGCACTCCCACACGGTTTATGGGTGACTCCCATATCCATCTCTTTCACTTTAAGTAAGCTATCGTTGTAAATAAGAGATTGAGTCTTTTGAGCCAATATTATTTGGTTCGGACCGAGCGCGTTTAAATATTAAATATATTATTAAACTATTGATATTGAAATCCTCTCTCCTGAGCGAGTACGTTTCGCGGTTACGTACACAAGTGAAAAGGCACCAACTTGATCGACTATGAAGAAAGTTGAACCCAAGCTCCGGAGCGGGGTTCGCTTACCCTTCATCCATTAAAGAGCCCCACCGAAGAAGAAAGAGTGTGATTGAAAAAATAGGGAGAAGCCTATTTAGGGAGTGCAAGAAGATCTATCTTGACGACCAGAGGAGAAGAAAGAACCTATGTTCCGAGGTTACAGAAAGAGGATTTGATCGAACGATAGAAGGCGCAACCCTTCCACTCCCACGTACGTTCCGACATTCAAAGCATTGCTTACCAAATAACTAGACAAGACAGACTTGACGGGTAGAATCTACACCACTTCTTTCTTTCATTCTTCCTGTAGCCACACATAGAAAAAATGCGATTTCGAATAAAATAGACTAGCGACGAACGAGCTTCATGAATCGAATCCACGCGAGTGAATCTAGTGAATGAGACTTCATCGGAATCAAGAGTTGTGTTGTAGATTAGGTTCATCATTTTTAAAAAGGAACTGAATTCTTTCACATATTCCCTCACCGTGCCAGTATGCTTCAATTGCTTGAGTGAGTCTCTTGCAACCCATGCAGTCTTGCTAGGAAGTAACTGATCCTTCAATTCTTTCTTCTTCCCATCTTTCAATCTTAGGACGGTCAGCATAAGCATCATCCTCCATCCGTCTTCTCCACAAGAGTTTGGCATCCCCGGTGAGATAAGATACATGCTGGTGATTCTGACCTCCCTCTGGAACACGAGCAGCCTTGAAGTACTCCTCCATATCCCAGAGGAAGTTCTCCAAGTGCTTGGCATTCCGATTCTGAACGATTTCGGGTCTGGGACAGCGGAATCGAGAGCCTCTGTTCAATCTCCCTCGCATCCGCCACCTATATTCTACTTGGGTTCTTCCCAGGATATGCTATCCAACATACCTTCTTTCGTCGAAGCTTACATCTGAGACTTCGTATCTAGAAAAGAAAGTGCTCTCGCGATCAAGCGCTTTTTCGCTCTTTGGCTCAGCGCTAAGTCGAATGATGATCAGCAAGTCTATAGCTAATGGGCAGGATTCCTCTTATCTTATTTAGCTACTATCCCAACCTTCCCCCTAGGACAAAGGAAGGCTCTTTCGTGCAATGCAACATTGCTTCTAGCGCTGTACTACAATTCCTTTACTGAATATCTGGGAATTTTAATCTATGTAACCAACGAAACCCTAGCGAAAACGAGCACCTCAGAACCCTCACTTGACAAAGAGCCTTGATGAAAGACAGACGGAAGGTCCCCAACATTCAAACCTGCTGCTACGGATTCGGGAATGCCTGGGTACCCGCCTGCTTGCGGATCCTATCAATCGGGAGTACGAGTTGCTTGAAACGGATAATGTAGGGAGTGCCCCAACAACTCGTCATGCACTCGACCTGTCTGAAGTTCGAGCGAATGAGACAGAAAGGATATGAAGAAGCGGGAGTGCACCACATGGAGGAGAACCCTACTCGCCTTTGTATGCCAAGTCACTGGACCGGCGAAACCGATTCTCCCGAGGTTGAGCTTTCAAAGCGGGATCGTTCCAACGCGCCCAGCATTCTGACTAAAAAAGGGGCTGACTACACTACACCTAAAAGTAGCTTCAAAACTACAGGGCGCACTAGCGCACTACGGCTTGATTCGCATGCTTTAGCGCCTCGCGCTAAATCCGTTGCTTGTTGCCCCCTTTCTTTCTCAAAGTCAAGTTTCTCGCCTGCAGCTAGCGCGCTTTAATAATAACATAGAAAGGGCTTTTCTCGCCTGAAAAGTCTTGCTTTTCATTTTGATAGGAGTAGTTGCAAGGTATAGGAATATATTACGGAGGAGCGTCATGCACATCCATCGGCAAATGCGGATGGAGTAGCGGATCCAAATCCGGAAGCAGGGGTGGGGGGATCATCTGACCCTAGCATGATCCTCTACCGGACCAAAGAGAAGGTTGGACCAATCGAGGGAGGGTGGTTGTAAATCACGGACCAGGGAGGGTCGGGTAGAGCTTTTATTTGCCGAGGCAGGACCGGAATCAACAGAGATTGGTGCTGCGAGGGCGAAGCTAAAATCACTCCGTGCCGCTTGCTGCGCGAAGTCAAACTTCGCGACGGAAGCAAGAAATTATGACTTCACCAACCACTTCGGCCTAATCATCCCACTTCTTTCCTCAATCCCAATAAAGGATATCGATTTCCGATAACCACTTTCACCCGATCCAATTCACCTCCATCGAGCCAGCGAACTAGTAGAGAATCTTTCCTGAGGAATGGAAGGATGTAGTGGTATTCTAATTCTCCGTTCGATGATAAAAAAGCATATGAATCAACGGTTTCAAATGAATAAGAGGCCACCACTCAAAAAGAAAAGACGTCCATTTTCAAGGGAGGGCGGTGAATAAGGATAAGGCTTTAAAGCCTGAAGAATAATATTTTTTCAACAGAATGAGTCGATGACTAAAAGGCAAGTCCGACGGGGTTTTGTCTGGTGTATAATAGAACAAGAAAAAGGGCGGAGGGAGTACTTTTCCAGTAGCAGGAACTTCTAGTTACTGGTTTGAGGGTCTATAAACCATAGAGGGGTGGGTGGCTGGCTTAGTAGTTTATCAAATCCCGAGAAGGGTGGTGGATGGGACTATCTAAGTCAGCCTGCGAGTACATTGTTTAAGACGACGAATACGTGAAATCACCCACCGAAGACGCATAAGAATAATCCGATTCAGCATCTGCTGCCACTAGAGAAAAAGAAGCCTCCGCTAAAGCCGAATCCGAAGAAGCATCGACAGACGCATACGCAGACACCGGGGAATCCGCTTCCTTCATATGAAGTATCCGAAATCAAAAGATAGAGAGGCATCTGCACCCTTTTCACCTAAAGCGGAAGTCTTCATCCGATGACGCCACTTGTTGCCAGGCCGATGGCCGTTGCATCAGCACCGGTGCCGGTCATGCTTAAAAGTGGAAAAAAACAGATTGGTTCTAGTTTCTATGAGTCGACAGGAGAAGCACCGCTCAAAGGAGCTTTCGCGAAAGAAGAAGCTTAGGCTTCAAGCATTACCCTACCGAACAAGCAACATATAATTGCGTATATAACACGGACACGTAATCTTAATCTAAATTCCAAGAAGAAGATAGTATATCTAAGACTTTGGCGCCCAGTTGTGCTCTACAGTAGTGCCTCGAGAGGTCGTAGAGCCGCGTCGGATGAAGATCCTATCAGAGCTTTCTTAAAAGAAAGATTTGGGTAGTGTTCAGTGTACCTGTTGACTAATTGGTAACATGGATTCCAAGGTGAGCCGTAGGGTTGGAAGGAAGCGAAATGCTCGGGTGAGTAGTCCTATCGGTGACTGACCCTTCTTGGTCTATGGTTCGGGGAACCGATAGCATCCATGTGAGCCGTGACAACAGAATCCTCTTAAGCGGAGACGAAAAGCTATGTGAAGCAGATATAAAGTGTTTAGGGTCGCCGATTGCTACAAAGAACCTAACATAACTTTTTTGAATGTGGATTCGAAAACCACTTGTGTAGGTCGGGGTTGAGAATTGGGAGGCCGACGAGGCTAGGAGCAATGACCGGTCAATCAAAGTGGGGATTCACAGATGATTCATAGCATAGAAGAGATCTTAACAAGTCTGATCACCATCTATAGAAGGATTGAACGGCGGATTGATCATCGACTCAAGCACGCCAGCTTAACACTACAAAATTTCTCCTGAAAGGTCCACTCTCTCCCTCCACACTAAACCAAAAAACCGGACCCCGAGCTAACAAAGCATTCCATTGAATGAAGCCCACTTCCCTCCTAGAAAGCCACTTTCGGGGGAGAACTTTTGCTCACAGGCTCCCTGAAACCAAGAGACGAGACAGAAGATGCATAAGATGCAGAGGACACTATGGATTCAGAGTGAGCCTCTATCCTATGTCTAGGAGTAGAGAAGAGAGCATCTTCAACCGACAAAGCACTTATTTCCTGCTCTTCCTGCTTGGCCAAGATGTGTTAAACGGAACCTTCTTCAAAAATTTCTCTAAAGGTGGATAATGGGACTACTGGTCTGCTGCTTTGACTACAATTTTATATGGGATTTCTAAGGAATGCACTATTAATAAAAGGTTTTGAACTGGAACTGAGAACCCTTGGAACATCACGAAGGATAAAGGGAAGGGGTCGATACGAGTTTTGGTCCGTAGAAAAGGAAATGATCATTAATTCTTTCAATCCGTGCTTTTCGTACGTTGGACTAAGAGAATGGGTGAGAAAATACCATTTGAACACATGTTAACCCTATAACTCAAATGGGTCTTGCATCATGATGGATAACTCAAATCCGGAACTCGCGGTTTGGGTTATCCAGCAAGCGTTCGCATGGTAGAAATTAAAGAAGGCAGCTCGTCGGCTAAATCTCGTGAACTGAACTTCTATCCCCGTCTTCATTCTGCCCTTCTTCTAGAGATGGACTGACCAGTATTGTGAGCAGTATATCATAAGCATAAGAAAAGGGATCTCGGCAATAGCTACTAAAATTATATTTCCAAACAGTCTATGAAATGAAACAGGTAAAAAAGAAAGCCCCTCTTTTTGTTATAAGGAGTGAGTTCAGCCCGGGAGAGGAATTAGATCCGCCGGCTATTTTCAGATGACTTTGTAAAGACTAGTGTGATGAGACTCTCATTCCTGTCTTGCTTGAATCAACTAGCTCTTACAGAAAAGAGCAAGACTACGTGCCTTGGCGAGGCTCTTAACGAGTCTCTGAATTAAGAGTAATATGCCACGCCTTTTCCAAACAGACTTATTGGGATTCCGCTACAGCTCGCTCTGTCAGTCCACTAGCAATAGACCAGCAATCTAGCGACTTCCGCTACGAACCTGAAACCGGAAAGCTTAGTCAGAAAGCCTCTAGGCTGATTGACCATTAATTCTGTATGGGACCTCTGGCGGCAAGGAATGAGAACAGAACCTATTGACAGGCTTATAACACTTCTCCTTCCGCACACAGTCGATGCTTCCCTTCGTTCAGCTCTTCGCCCCTTCGCCTAACTTATTTTAGTCAGCTCTCCGCCCCAAGCAGATTACAGTAATTGCGTAAATGGCTGACGGCCATTTACTCTTACCTTAGCAGTCGAGCTCTATCCGAGGTCTACAATCGACCTATCGGTCGCTGCCTCCTTTACGTCGGCCCTTGACTTTGTCCCTTAACTGCTGACAGCAAGCATTCCTCCCATTGCTAGGAGATCTATACTATAGGGCTACCTTGCAATGCACCTAAACTCAGTCACTTTCCTTCCACTCTACGTTCTAGCTTTTTTACGGACCAGAAGAAGAACAAAGGGGAATGTGGTATTCTCAGTCATCCCATTCCGTTCCAGTTGGAACTATTAATGCCGCATCCCGCTCTTCCTTCTTATTGATAGCAAAGGGCCTTATAATTAGCGTGCTTAACCCGGCTAGATCCGAGATTAGATCTACGGGATTTCCTGCTTACCCGCTACCCTTGAAAACAGACTTTTTGCCATTCCCGGAAAAGGCAAGGCCAAGGAGAGCCGGAGTAAGCCTGTCAGTAGCTGGCTATCTTTCTTTCTTAAGGCAGTTGTTACAGAAAGGACTAGCTGCGCTTATTCTATTCCGACAACGCTGACCAAGAGTTAGCCACTAAGAGAATCTCAGTTGAATGCTCCAACTCTAATGCCCCTGCTCCTATAATAGGTTCTAGAGACAGAGATTCTGTGACTTGCCTACCCGAGGCTCACTTCACTCTCTTTAAATAAGACCGGGGGTCACTCGCTTCCTCAAGCACGGGAAAGAGAGAATCTTTCTTATTTATGCCCACTCTTCAAAATAAATTCAATTTCCCTTCTTCTAAGAGCTAAATCGATGGCACTTGGGATCCTTCCCTAAACTAAAGAATTGACTTACCTTGGGCCTGGAACTCCTTTTTTTTACCTTGAGACAGGTATTCTTTATTATAGATATCACCGTTCAAGCTTTCAAAGAGCAGATTCTCGGCTTGGCCACTCACTAAGGATGGCAGTCAATAGCTCTAAGATCACATCGGATTCTAACCCTCAGGTGACTTCACTCGCTTAATCGGAATCTCTTTCCCTCTGGATTTTCTATTGGAGAGGGACTGGTCTTTCTCGCCTGTGCCGATTGCCTTAATCATTCTAATTTCAATCGTGCCACTTGCATCCAACCCCGTGACGTGATTTGGGCATAGATCATATTAGCCCTTCGTTCGCTCCCAGCAATATAGTCATCCCTACCCTATCACGTCAATCCCACAAGCCTCTTATGCATTCTCGTTCGATCACGGCAGGGGAGCAAGTCAAAATATAAAAACTTACATTGGGTTTAGGGATAACCAGGCTCGAACTGATGACTTCCACCACGTCAAGGTGACACTCTACCGCTGAGTTATATCCCTTCCCGGTCCCATCGAGAAATAGAACTAACTAATCCCCACGGGCAGGGATAGATCTTTCTACGTGTGTTATTTTCATAGCCATTCACGCAATACTGTAATCTGCTGCGGTATTTAGGCGTGTCGGAAGCAATCGTCCTTACCGCTTTGCCCATATTCCATTGTTTTCCAATAATGTGGAGCCAGGGGGGTCATCCGCTTAGTTGATAAAAAGAAGAGTCTCGGCTTGCTTCAATGCACGGCGGCGGGAAAGAGAGAAGGGTCGGGCAACGATGACAAAAGTGCGAAGAATGCCATAGAGCTGGCCAGTGGAGAGCGATGAAGAACGAGTGAATCGCCAGTCGCTGACCTATCATCAACGATTTCTACGACAAGAAAGCTCGAGGGCCGAGCAGGGCGAGGGGGCGCAGAAGGACGGTCAAGGCCACCTTACCTGTCTCGAGAAGCCAGCAGAATCATAAAGTTGATGTTAACCGGCTGGTTGATTGTTGCTCTAGTCAACTTTATAGGTGTGGGAGCTGCGACAATTGCTTAAGCGAGAGTTGATGTTGGTATTGAAAAGGAAACGTTTGAATTGCTACATACCTACACAATCAATCCATCATTGGCTGAAATGCTATTGATTTGAGGACACCCACTCACGATCTATTAAGAAGGTGGTAGAAATGCTCTTAAGAAGAAGGTACCTAGCTAGATTCTCGAACAGGGGATGAATCTCTTTATCGAGGCTCTTCCGGATACCCACTTCACATTTCATTCCTTTCCCTTCATTCAATAGATTCTGTCTCGCCTGCTAATCCTGCTAACTCTTCTTTTCTTTTATATTGACAAGTATCAGTCAAGCAGTCAATCCCTCAATCCGTTCTTGCTGCGGATTATCGAACAACCATTCCATCATTTCGTCGTGCAGTGAGAGATGAAACATATGAGAAACTGCTCGATCTGGCCCATTTCTACCGCCCCGGAAGCGGGCTAGAAAGGATCATCCGACGTGGAGTGAAAAGAGTATGAAAGGGGGGCGCCGTTGCTAAGTTTGCCAAGGCGGCTCGTGACAAGCGAAACTGGAAGCGCCTCAGAGTTCTCATTTAAGGAAACTCGGGTCCAGGAAGAGGATTGAACCCCGTATTGATCTTTCCAGTTTCTCTACCGTTATTACTAGATTTTCCTTCTTCTGTAGAAGGCCAGACCGATCCGGATCATCAAGATCACTTTTATCTCTTCATGGGTCTCAGCTCATTCCACCCCCAGTGAAGAACACATCCCCCTCCGGAAACTAATTGCTATAATAAAGTAGAAGCTGGAATGAAGGTAGATTATCCTCTCCTCTGGCGGGTCTCTACCTTCACGACGAATCGTTATTGGTCTATCTCTTCCAGAAGCTCTTCGGTGGTGAACTACCACACCAGACAAGACCTGACCTCCTTCAACTATTTCTAGCTCATTTTAGCCGCTCTACGTCCCTACCATAGTAGACCTCATGGCCGATCAGATTCAACCTTGTGAGGACCCCGTCGACGTCGCTATGCTCGTACCGCGTAGTGGGGTGGAAAGCCATGGCCGCAAGGTCCGATGTTCGACTCACCGAGAAGAGATCCTGATCCTAATCAACAACGCCACAGGCCCTCTTAGGAGAGACCATGAGTTATTGCCATTCCATAGACCAGTGATAGACTAAGGCAGTGAACCGCTCAATCCTGAACCATTACTGAACAAGTGATTCCTCAGTTCCAGATCTTCTACCATAAGCGGAATAAGAGTTTGATTATCGATGAGAGCCTCTTTCGACTACTTCTCGCTCTCGATAAAAGCCTGACTAGTCCTATCCGCCCTTGCCTACTCACACTGGCTCTTTATCGGGACGTCCTGGTCTACTCCCGTCTATTGATCCTACTTCTTCTCGGCTAAAATCCACCGGTTGACAGATGAAGATCAACAAAGCGATCATTCTCAACTGCCCGACTCTCGTTTAGAGGTTCGAGAGTATGGGCTGGGCTCTACTTTGATAATTTAAGCACACATCGCTTTCTTCTTCAATCCATCATCTGGATAGAGGCCCTGCCCTCTTCCTCGCCAGGACAGGACAATGATCTTCTGGGCAACTCAGTCTGCTAACTGAGGGCAGATAAGAATATTCATTGTTAGTAGGGCGCTGCCGCCCGTTTTGAAGATCTAGTTTGAACCCGGAATGGAAGAGTACTGGAGAGGGGTTCTTTTCTTAGGATGGCCGGCTGCTGAAAGAGTGGAATCCGGTTTTGGCTTCTATCCTTCTCCTGCAGGCGGAGCACCAAGAGAGATAACTAAGTAGCCGGTAGCAGCGGAACTCAGCGTAACTGCTTTAATCAGTGTTCGTGCCTTTTATCGGAGTGGATAAGTCATATGGAGCTTCACCTTGAATTGGAGTTGCTTGTCTTCTTCTTGTCCGAGGTAGGGTATTTTTCTATAAATAACATAGGCTCGATCTGCGGGAAAGGGTCCTTCTTCCGGTGAGTCCCACGGGCAGATCTTTCTACGTGTTTTTTTCATAGCCATTCACGCAATACTGTAATCTGCTGCGGTGCTCCGCCTAATCAAAGACTCAGTTTAGCAATGCCATTCAACTAAAAGGCTCAGTTCGGGTTGGCGCGCATACGGTCCATAGTTGTTTCAGAACGGTGCAGGTACATACGTCATTTAATTAAAAAGAAAGCTTGTGCCAAGTACGCTTTTTCTCATTAAGGAAAGGAAGGCATAAAATGAGGAGGTTCTCTATGCGCCCAGTTTGAATGCTTAAATTATAATAGTCTAGATGTCAATCTGGAATCTAACATTCCTTGCGCACCTAGGAAAGACGGATTCAAGACCAGATTGGCATTGGCCTGTGGGTCCGCTGCGGTAGAAGGCCTTAGCTGGCGTCCGATCCGTTTCATCGGGGTACTCGTCCGAGGTTCCCAGAATATGGATATGGAAGGGGGTCAGACCTTACCGAGTGTGCATCATATCAAGGTGATGGGCCAGGCAGCAATGCTAGGTCCGAGGAAGAGACCAGTAGGTTTGGAAAGCCTGTCGATCCATCCTGATTAACTTACTCTGACTAGAGAGAGGACTTAGATCGGAGAGGAGCTGCTCTTTTCTTTTTTACAGAAAGCAGTGATGAATGGGACGGAGCTGCTACACCTCTGCTGGCCTCGACACACCTCTGCAAGGCCTCTCCGGCGGGTATATGCTAGCTTCAGGCGGGGTAGGAAATGCTTCTGAAAAGGCCCCACGTCGCTCAAAAGTCAGTGCGAATAATTCTCGTCCATAACAAAAAAACACTCTCTCTCTCTCAGCAACAGGTCGTGAATGGGTAGAGATTCAAAACAGAACGTAGAAAGATCTTACATATCAGTCGTGAATGGCTGAGGATAGTCTACAATAGCGTAGCAATTTATACGGATTTGATTCAAAAAACACACTACGAAAGTGCCAGGATCTATCCCTACCCCTTCCCTTCGTTCAGCTCTTCGCCCCTGAAGCACCAGGTCGTAAATGGTGTACCATTGACTCTTTCCTAACTTGAAAACGAGAACTTATTAAGATGATTTGCACTCGGCCCTCTCGCATACGCTCGAGCTCTATCTGACTCTACAATCGACCTAAATTATGGTATTGCGCTGCCTCCTTGTAGTTCGGCCCTCTCCTTATCAGTATCAGTCGAGCCTATCAGTTCGTATATCTCCCTAATCTCATTGGTCGATCCCTCGGGCGCCTCGGCCCTAGCGGTCGAGCCATCTAACGATGCCCTGTAATTCACTCTAACCCTATGAAAAGCCACATTTAGCTCAGCTAATCACTCCTGAGGACATCCACTCTTCTCTAACACTTCACTTCACTTTGTAAGACAGATAGCAACTCAGCTCAAGCTCAAGAAAGACTACTTTATAGGATGGACCAACTCTGCTCATTAAATTAGTTAGGAGGGTGCCAGCTCCGGCTCCTAAAGAATGAATATGCCTGCTCCCTCTCATTGGAAGATGCCAACTCACTCTGTGCTCTTCATACCTCACTTCTATAAATATGATCTAAATGTAGATAGATAATAAAAGGAGACTCCTGAGTACATAAATAAGAATAGAATGCAGGAGGATAGATAGAATAATAGAATGGGAGATACTCGAAGCCTTCGCGTGAAGTTTAGCAAAGCACACACTTAGCCCCTAAGCTCTGGGACCTCAGGCTCTTCCCCTCCTAGCCCCACAAGCACTCCTCTTGCTTATAGATCTATGATCATTGACTCCACACGCTCTCAAATCATGGATTATCTAGTACTCTTTTCTCAACTCATATGGATGATCGCTTGCTAACACAAGTACGCATTTGAATCTGCTCGCTCACTCACAGGTACATCAGCTCTTATAGATGCTAGCTTTCACCAATAACTTCTCCCTTTCTCTTAACCCCAGCACAGCAGTCCCCCGTAGTACTCTTATCCCCTCGCCCCAGATCGTCGCCGACCTCTCTTTATTGAAAGAGCAGCACTTTGAGTGCACAAGGAGAGTCAAGTTCTCTTTATTAAGAGTGAACATAGTATGATGCCGACCTATTTAAATGATAGAGTTGCACCCTTTGGAATGAATCGAAGCACGCCATCATATTTATAATGAACCGAGCCTGATTTCAGTGTTTTTCTTTCTCTTTTTCAAGGCAAGGGTCGTATCTTATCTCTATCTCTTTTCCTAAGGTCTCTCGCCCGATGATCTGTCCTTCGCTTGGATAACCTAGCAAAAGAAGACAGGAGTTAGGCTAGTTCAACTGCTCTATCCCAGAATACTTTAGAGGCTATTGGGCTTTTGATCTGGATCAAACTCTTTATCCTTGGCTTCAGACGGGGTTCAGGTTCAATACCATGAACGACTACGGTATGCGTCGTCCACGTCGCTATCGCTCGTCCCTTTGGGGTGAGGATAGTCGTAAATTGCTACGCAATTTATACGGATGTAATTTAGACTCCTTCATTAATATATTCCTATCACTCCCGGTATTGTGAGTATAAGCTTTTGTTGTGCCTTGGGTAGAAGCCCTCGTCTCTCTCGCCCCGTCGTTATCACTTCTTAATGGAAGTCAGATGGCCCTCCCCCAAGCAAGAGTCGTGAATGGAAAGAGATTCATAAGATCTACCCCAGCACCAAGAGTTAATGGAACTGAGGATAGTCGTAAATTGCGTAGCAATTTATACTCCTTCATTAACGGATTAAGCTGGAGGGAATGGCTTGCCATGAACTCTCCGGTCGAGCCTATAAGGATCAGTTCGTATATCTGGGCTGGGCTGGGCTCCCTTACTATAAAACGATCCCTCAACTATGATTATAGTCGGCCCAAGCAAGAGTCGTGAATGGCTGAGGATAGTCGTAAATTGCTACGCAATTTATACTCCTTGCAACAGGTCTACAATGGCACGCAGCAACAATACAGGTCTAACATGGCAGGCAGCAACAATACAATACAGGTCAATATCTAAATGGCAGGCATACCATAGTCGTAAATGGTGTGTACACCATTGACTCTTGGAATTGACTCTTTCCTAACTTGAAAACGAGCCTATTCTTACGTCTGCAATCAGCAACAGGTCGTTCATGGTATTTCATTCAAAAAAACACTACGAAAGATCCTCTGGTCTTCGATTCACTCCTCGTTCCATGGCTCTACCCGCTGCCTTCCCTAACGCGTGAATGGTCAAAGTCAATGGCTGAGCTAGCAACCGGTCTAACATGGCGCTCAGCCATTGACTCTTTCCATTTACGACCTGCTGTTTGATGGCCATGAACTTACCCATTCGTTGCTGCTGTCGTTCGCTCTGACCTAGACCAACCCTTCCATACGACTTAATTCAATCTCTACTCAACGTAGACCTTCAATCCAAGGGATTCCAAATTCATTGATTAAAGGATTCCAAATTCATTGATTAAAGGAGATTCAAAATCAACTGAAACAACTGAGACCTCAGCCACAGAAGGTTTCTTTGAAAACAAAAGCACCAGACCCTGAAGAGAGGAGCTACTTACAAACCCAGACCCTGAAAGGAGCTACTTAAAACACAGACCCGGAAGGAGCTACTTAAAAAAGCCACAGACCCAGAAGAAAAACCAGACCCCGACCTGCCACCGATCGACCCCGACCCCGAAGCCCAACCAAAGGAGAAAGCCAAAGCTGAAAGCTCTCAATCGACAACTGCCAATCCGAGATCTTGTATATACGACTTAATTGAGCTCCACCCAAACCCTGTTGACTCCTCCGCCATTGTAAACCTATTGGTTGTTTCGAAGCTTAGTAGCTAAAGCGTACTTGCTTGCGCGTCTTGCTTACTTGCGTGTTAAAGGAGGTACGCGGATTTGGGCTGCTAAGTGGAAGCAGACCATTCAACTTCCCATTTGCACTCTCCTAGGGAGCTTGCTTTGAATCAGCAAATCCTTGTTTTTAGTTATTTAGTTAAGCGTGAGCAGCGTGGGCATGAAGCTAGCAGCAGCGAGCGATTTGCGGTCGTGATAAATAGGTATATGATTATATCAGCAGATGTGTGTGTGTAACTTTCTCTTCTGCTATAGAAACTGTGAACCAAATAATCTAGCCAATCATTCTCCTAACAGTCTACCTATTCGGTATTCTGTAAGTTCCTAGGTCATATCGCAATTACTCCATTGAGAGTCAAATCTCTTCGATATGTAAGTGGTCTAGTCACTACCTGTAAGGCAAGCCCCACAGAGACCTTATGACTTTCTAAGCTTTCTCTCTTGTCTCGCCAATCTAGTATTGCCGTATAAGAGAACTGTCTTGCTGGGTGGAATATCTTTGAAGGATATCTTTCCCCACAAACTTTCTTTCACTACGCCCCTTAACTCTTGAACTAGTTGAACAAGGAAGGCTGGGGGTGGTATCATATAGTTGAGAAGGGCTGCATGACGGAGCGAAGCCGAGCTGACTATACTCTTATCGTAATTGCGTATAGAAAGTCTCGAAAGAGACCTCTTGTTTCCGCTATTCGCTACAAACCCTCTATCTTCTTACTCATGAGAACTTGAATTCGTCGAGTTGGAGTTAGCGCATTTGATTGACTTGAATAGCCGACCTTCCCAACCAATCAATCCGCCGAATCTTTCTAACCAACCCCGAATCTTTCTTCGTCCATTACCGAAAGGCAGTGGCATTATTATATTACGAAATAATAATAAAGTCAAAGAAGTGTCACTGAAGCTCAAGCTCTTTAGATTGTCTAGTCAGGGAGAGCTGCTATTCCGAGGTAGCTAGTAATCCCTTAACTCGTAATGACTCGGTAACTAAGCGTTTTTTTCTTAATCAGGACTGTAAGCCTGAGTTCGTTAAACCATTAGTCTGAAAGGCGCACATCGATCGATGGCTAAGACTAGGGCGGGCTAGGCTGTAGAGGACATCTTATAGTAAGAGTCCGTCTTCCCATGCCTTTCGGAAGTAGTTTTTCCGCTTTATTCAGTGTGAAAGTGAGAGGTAGAAGGGAGCTATAAAGGCTTTACTGTCCTGAGCTCTTGTCCCTCATTCGGGAAGATAGAATCTTCAGGGTACTAATTCTGTAGTTGAGAGTTTACACGAGTTGAAAGGAAATCTCCTCATAAGGAAGGAAGTGTTTTCTTACTATTAGTTCTTACAGACAGGTTAAAGACAAAGAAGAAGACGCACGCCTGCTGAAAGAACTAGTCTGTCTTTAAGACTGCCTTACGGTAGGGTGAAGTTCCGGCTATGAAAAATCATCTGTGCTAGTGCTGCTATACTATTAGAGATCCTTTTCCACGCTCAGCCTAGCCTTGCCTAGCGGCCTTGGTTCCCTTTTTAAAAACAAAAAAACGAATAGGGATTTAGAACCTTATATAGATTCAAGAAGCTTTCGCTTCCAGCTAGGGATCCATACATAGCCGTGGGGCCTTGAGAAGACCGACTTCTAGGCAAAGCCTAACTACTTTGGAGCGTGAGACACGTAGGAGTTTTTCTATTCGCTTGGGATTCTCAAAGCTCTTTTGTGTCTTCCCAGATTCGATCTTTTGGACTATAAAGGAGCAGGTGAATCAGTCACGGTTCTTGCTCTGGTCTCGGGCGAGGGAAGCGAAGGATAAGGCGAGAGTGAAAGGAAGTAGTTCATTGTCAACCACTTTCTGGAACTAGATAGCCATAAATAGGCATGCAGGCAGGCGCTCTAGTTCTAAATAGAGAAGCTTTTTTGTGCCAAGTCAGGGAGGGAGTCAAGGTAGTCGAGGTGTATGGAGACTCATTCTTGGTGATAGCTCAAACTCAAGGCAAATGGCATTCTCGGATAAATTCTATTAATAATATTGAAGCAGGCTGACCATGAGGAAGACTTTTCACTACATCCCTAGTGAGCACCGTCGGGAAAGTGATCCCATCTTTAATATCAGGAGTCTCTCTCGAAGAGGTTCCATGTCTAAGACTCAAGATCTCTCCAAACGTGGTCATACCAGTTGATGCCACTAAGGCGGAGAGAAGACGGAAGAGGAGACGCCCTGCCACTAGACGTCCTCCTTTACGTTCTCTTCTACGAAAGTTCGATGTTCCTGTCGACAAGAATGAAGGTCGTGAAGCGTCACTCTCCGCTGCATGATTATAAAGTCATTCACTTGATGACGGAAATGGGCTATGACCCTTTCAAAGGTGAAGGGCTGTGTAGAGGAAGGAGTGAGAAAATACCATTTGAACACATGTTCACCCTATAACTCAAAAGGGTCTTGCATCATGATGGATAACTCAAATCCGGAACTCGCGGTTTGGGTTATCAAGCAAGCGTGAACATGGTAACAATTCAAGAAGGCAGCTAGTACTCTATAAGCTGCCTCAGGTCTCTTGGCGTCGCGTGTTTGAACACGTGAGGCTGCTACGTGCATTCTTAATAAGATTACACGTCGCAGTCGCGGGACGGTATACCTTTGAAGGGTGTGTTGTGAGTTTAGTAATGGCGAAAGTGATTATTCAGCTCATAAGGAAGTCTGGTTTGCTGTTTACAGCATTATATCTGAAACAGTGTAGTGCTTATTTATGTCGTTACTACGGTGATGATATTAAAATAACACTCTCTGGTCCTAAGGTAAACCTGAATAGAAAGGGTATACCAGTCATAATCCCTCCCCATCATCGTCATATTATTATTTAGAAAGATGAGAGAGCTGATTATTTAGTAAAGCTTTATTTATCATGGTTTTCAGTTAATAGGCTGGTCAAATTAGCTAAACCAGTTAATTCAAAAAACTTTAGATTCTATTACTGCTAAACCAGTTAATTTAGCTTCTATAAAGAAATTATTGAATAGATATTTAGATATCATTCCAGATTTCTTTGGCGTGTATATTCCTGATCTAGCTATCCGTCATCTCCATTTAGGGATGACTTGGATGCCTACATGGAAATCAGTCCCCAATGATAATAAAGGTTTATTATCTAAGAAGGGTTTTAAGGGTAGGGATACTATATTTACGTGCTTAAAGCATGAACTTGCGTCGGTCGCTTTCGAAGTTAGAGAAGATCGGCGGAAGGAGAGATCTCCTATCCAACCCATTCATTATACGTCCATGATGCCTCCTTCAACGTTAATACCGTTTGAAATGAGGTATAATGAGCGTATTTTGAAAAAATTATTGGGAACGTATCAAAGACGATCCAATTTGGGATTATGATCCTAAAGCGGATTTCCCTATGTTATGTGCCCCTGGGCGGCTGGCCGAAGTGTTGTCAGGTGGCGGTAAACGTCGATTGTTTATTATAGGTAACTATATTAAACTGCGATTATACCGTCCCATTCTGGGCTATGGATATACTAAGAACGTTACCTTGTGACGGTACGTTTAATCAGGTTAAACCTATTGAACGTCTTGTTTTCTCAAGAAGCCGTTAGAGTGTTACTCTTTCGACTTGAGTAACGCGACTGACAGATATCCTATGAGGGCTTTGTTCCATCTCATATGGTAAATATTTTGAGCATACCCAGCCGCAACTATAGTAAGGTATTTGGCAGAAGGAGTCTTTCTTGTGAAACCTCCTTATGTCTGGAAGAAGATGTATATCAAATTCCTGACAGGCCAACCCTTAGGATATTACGGCTGCTGGTCACTATTTAGCTTATCCCATCACACAATGGTGTGGATGGCTGCGGCTCTAACAGATGACCAGTATAAAACCAGACCTGTTCTTGATTATGCACTATTAGGTGATGATATTGTAATATCTAATCCTAAGGTCGCTTTATCATATAAGTCATTAATGACTCAATTAGGTGTCACTATTTCGGAAGGGAAATCTCTTGCCTCGAAGAATGGCTCTTTTGAGTTTGCGAAACAATTCAGAGTGAAGAGGGGCCAAATTCATTTGACTCCTGTTTCAGCTCCTGCAATGTTAGCAGCTAGATCTTTTATTGGTCTAACTCAATTAGGTCAAAAGTAGAACCTTTCTAAAAATGTCGTACTGAGATTGAATGGTGTTGGTTTCAAGACTAGATCTAGAATTATGTCTTATAAAAACCTAAATAGGAAGACTAAACGCCTTCTTATTGTGGTCGATAAAAGTTTTGCATATCACTCTTTACCTTTAGAATTTTTGTTTGGTAGGGGAAACCCTATTAATCCTTATTATAAAGGTATATTAGTGGACTTGGCTCTAAGGAAATATAAATACAAAGAATGAAATCTTCTTCCTGAAGAGTTATGGATCAATGATGAGCGTCATCAATAAATTGTTGAATCTACTTTATATCGATCCTGGACTCAGGAATGGTGAAAATGGGTTCAATGGTATGTTGAGGGACTAAACCGAGATAAGGATTTGGATTTGAATCCTCCCTTAATCTCAACTACCTGGAAACGTACTTGTAAAGATTTTCATCTGCACCATGTGAGATTCATTCTCACATGAGAGGGAGTAGCTCCCCCTCTACGTTCGTTTAAGCGCAGAGCAGTCGATAAGTTTGCTACTTACGATAACGTTCTCCGTTTAACCGGATGAGGTTTACCGCAAGGTATATTTATCCAGATAGGAATTATCGTAGTCCTACGAGGATTTATAGGGCATTGAGGTCGGGTATACTGAAGTCTCATTAAGCAGAGATCTTAGTACATGGATGTATACATCGATTAGCTTTGTTCTACCTGAACTCGGTAGTTGAAAGTACTATACGAGGAGTGCTAGGTCACCCTAAAAGGTTGATGTGGGGCAACCCGCACAATAATTTTAGGCGAATCCGTAAACAGAGTAGCTTGTATGACTCATCATCATACAACCTAACTCCAGAATCTAAGCTTGAGCAGCTAGTGGCACGACCTCGGGAGACAATAGTGTCTCTCGTTTAGTCTAATACCCCCGAGGGGGTATTGCCTTTTCTCAAAACCTAGGCTACCGGAATTGCCGTGGTGAAAGGAGAATTTTATCAGTGCAATCACTTTCGAGACATCACTGCCTCGGTAAGGATTACAATGGTAACAATTGCTATTTCGATAGTTCGTTTCTTGGTGTCTACGGACTAAGAGCGTCCTAAAGACTTAGTAAACGGTATCATGTTTCCATGCTAAGGTACTGGTTTAATAGACTAGTATTTTAGTGTGGGGGCAGTAATCGCTAGAGAGCGACCTTTGCTCGGAATCTCTAAAGGAAACTGAAGAGATTTTGGGTGGGGTACTTGATAGCCAACGGGTTTTGATGTTATCGTACCTGTATGGCTGACGCAAGTTGGTCATGCAGTCAGGTGGTTCACTACCATAAGTGTAAAGATTTTTTTCTTATAAAGTATGGTTTCTTATGGGTATGTTGGGATGAAGGTGATGACTTTTATAGTTATCCTTATATGTCTTATCCTGTGATTTCATCTTTTCCGTTCTCTAAGATTCTTTATCTTAGATGTTCGACTAGATGTGGTTGTAGAGTATGTGTTAGTGTTGCGCCCGTTATTTACTTACCGCACACCACTCATAAGGTTGTCGGGAACATCAAATCACAGAAACTAGAGTCACATTAATGAGCGATTAACGCTCCCTAGTTTCTGTGATTTGATACTTCCTAACCGTCTTTATAAGTAGTTAAGCGTCTTATTATGAAACTTTTTCAAAAGAAGGCAGCTCATCGGAAAAAGATCCTCAATCTCATCAACTAATAGATGAATGCTCCCCCGCAACAAAAAGAGTTTAACTTGGACAAGTTCATGATATGAGGAGCCTTTAGATGAGGAACGCCCTACTAATACAAGTCAAAGAGAGGAAGGACCAATGAAGGCTAATATCCGTACCCATGGGGCTGACCTCCGACCTTCAAAGAAGAAGGGATTGGACTCAGGTGGGCAAGGCAGGATCCCAACCCATCAAGCAAGCATCAGAGTCAACAGGTTTTGTATCTTTCTCATCCGCCCCGAAAAATAAAGAGCTGCGAAATGTGAAAGACTAGCACAAAGAAGTGATTACTTTCTTTTCTCTCTTCGGATCGGGCCAGTCACCTTCATTCGATGCATATAGTTTTTTGCTAGAGTGGGCGGGCTCTCTTTCTTCTTCAATGGGCTTACCATGTAAGCTTTTTTATAGTAAACAAAGAAAGCATTTTAATAGTGAAAAGATATTATCCTACTTAATAGATTGCTATCAAAAGTGCCTGCCTTCCTACGTTCACAGCTCAGATTTATTCCAACAGATAGGCCGCCGGGAATCTCAGATGTGAAAAAAAATCCTCCCTTGCTTCTTCCCCTGCTAACACAGGCTAATTACCTCGCTCGAGCTGAAACAATTGAATTTTCCGAGCTTTCTTTCACTGCAGAAGACCGAGAAGAAGAAGCTACCTTCCCCTCTACCCTTGGTACAGAGCTTCCATTGCGAGAACCTTTCATCCTTATCGCTCTCACTCCCGCCTTCTTCAAGACGAGTAATTAAAGTGACCGACTCTAGAACAGCGGAAAGAAGGCTAGACGTCGTCAATTCCTGGCCCTGGACCTGGTTCAAGCTTGAAAACCAGAGCTAGTCTTCTTCCCACTGACCGCTACTAATAAGATAAGAGCTGCCGAACCACTACCCACTAGTAGGTAGTGCCTTCCTCCAACAGATGGGGGTTCACCTCACCCAAGAGTGAAACCCCTTTTAGTGCTCTCTCTCTTCTCTCTCTTTCCGTACTATCTTTCGGTGCATCTTTCGTTCTCTTTCGGTACTCGAATTCAAAACTAAATGACTCTACGAAAGATCCTCTGCTGCCTGCCCTTTCGATACCTGTGCTGCCTGCCCTTTCGATACCGTTCAACCTATTTGTTGCTTCTTCAGGTCAAGCTTTGATTGCTTTGATCGCGCTCCGAAACCCCGTTCTCAGCCTGGGACTGTCAAAGCCTCGTGCTTGCTTTCTCGACGAACTGCCTCAACTCATCCAATTATCGCTGGCCTCTCTGACTGCCTCTCAGCCTGGCTTGGCTTTCTTGATTCCCCCATCGTAGACATCTCCGACATCTAATCTACTAAAGCATTGCATTCTCACTCTTTCAGAGCCCTCATGGGTAAGGTAGGCATGAAAAGAATAGTCAGCTTCGGCCCGGTCCGGTCCATTCACTCTTGCTGGTAGGCATGAGATTCATAGCTCACAGAATCAAAGGCAGGGCACGGAAAAGTCTCGGAGAGGTCCCTGGTCGTCTCCTTTTTCTCTAACTTAACCATTTCTCTATCGAAATGAAAAGATAGCGTAGCAGTGGGCTATGGGGAGCTAGACCAGGAATTGGAGGGCAGAGTCTACGGCAGAGTCATCCGGGAAGATCCGCGAAACGAAAGGTCCGGAGCTGGGGATCGACCATTAATATTAGTATGAGGGATTCTTTGCCTTTTCTTTCCCTAAAAACGGATTAAGTGCACTCGTCCCTTGCATTCTCAGCCCCGTCGAAAATGATCATTCGTCGAAGATTTTCATTAGTCATTTTGAGTCGAAGATTGGAATTTCTCATTTGATCACTCGTTCCTCTCTCTATTCTTGAACGGCTTTCCTTTGAGACTTTATCCTATATTAATTGAGATCAAACAAAGATTCAGAAGAGACTTCGCACACATGACAAGTATCTTATGAATCTTTAAGTGGTTGAAGAGTCGCTTTCCGTCCCGACAATGACTACTGACTTTCCATTTTTTTGGATTCCACTTAACAGACTTGACTTCAAGCAGCAATGAGAGCAGCGGGAAGCGTAGAAGGAGGGAACTCTTCTTTAAGCCCAAAGGGAGCGAGTGCACTACTAGGAGTGTCTTCTAATCGTTTCGAAGGTGACAGGAAAGAGTGAGTGAACCGAGGGTGATAGAATAAGCCCTGCTTGAGGAAGGAATCCCGGTAAGTCACTGATTGCCCTAAGACACAGATATGATCTCGATGCCAAGAAGAAGACAAGGAATTGACATATAAGAAAAGGCATTACAGTATGGCTCAGAGTTTTAAGGATTCGAGACAGATATTGAATTAAGAAAGAGAATATGGTGGGGCTTAGCTAGCAATTGATCACCTTGGCTCGGACTTTGGAATACATTAGTTCGAGTTCAGGGCTTACCAACAAGGGGGAAGACCTTGACGTGAGTAGACCTTATATGATCCGCCGCGTAACCTGTACGAACACAGCAAATTGACTCGCAGCTCCGAAAACAGGAAAGCAGAAAGTCCAGAGGAGAGAGTACGGAAAACCCGAAGGGACACAGGACGGAAGTCAAGTGTAACCCTATAGACCAGAAATCTCTGTAATCAAAAGGGAATTTTGATTCTTGACAAAGACTTCTATTTTGAAGACAATCGCTTTCTTTCCTAAGTCTAAGATAAGATCTTAGTTCTCTTAATTACATTTGATTTGGCACCTAGCAGAAAACATTGGCCGATTGTTCAGACACTTTCTGTCCCCTGCTTCTGCTCTACAGCCCTTTCACCACATTTGGGAATGACTCTTTCACGCAGACCTTTTGAAATGCTAGAAGAACGAACAAGAATCAATTTATATTAGAATACTCGTCTCTTCTCTGCGAGCTATCCCGATTCTTCCAACGGAGGAACGGCTCTATCGACTTCAACCCCTGTCTATGGATATCCTTTTCGGCCTGTTGTGGAAGGTCATTATGGGTTCTGCCGCACCTGATTCCCCAGAAAACGAGAAACCATCACATCAATGAAGGAATGCAAGTGTAGTTTTCATCAGATCTAATGTCTGATTTCGACCTTGATCTATTTGAAATGAACTGCCCTACGTTCAATAAAAAGAATGTCTGGCTGTAGCCATGCCGAATGGAGAAGGAGGGGTATTTCTTTCACCTTGAATAACTATCGATAAAGAAAGGGTTTTTAGAATTAACCTCACCCTTTTTCGAAGGCTCAGTGCTCGGTAGGTCGTAGATAAAACGGTTAGTTGCGTTACGGGGGTCGAGGGCGACTTTCCAGAATAGACCTTGAAAGGCTGACTTTCAAGAGTAGCCCTTCCACAAGCGAATGGAAAAGGGAAAAAGGTACCAGGGAAGCATGGGCTAATATATGTCCAGCTGATCAGAGGGAGGGTTAAACGAAAGCGTTGTTAATGCTTGTAGCTTGCTTCTGTCCTTAGTCCATTTTTGGCTGAAGCTGTTTTGACTGCCATATATTTTTTGAATCGAATACCTTCCTCTGTCATCTCTGGTCTGTCTCTTTTTGAGAGAAGATTTTCTACCCCGCCTGACTATGAAGAGCTTCGAGTCTATCGGGAAAGGATGTGGTGGTAACCCCCGCAGCTTTGTCTAGAACCGGGCGGCCAGCCGTGTAGGAAGACTCACCCTAGCCACTATAGCGACCCCACCCCCAACTCTAGCTGAGAAGCACCCTCTATCCACTTCCCCTTTTCCGTGTGCCCAAAAGCCCGGTTTATGAGCCCCTTTCCGATTCCCTCACCAAAAATCCATAAAAGAAAGTCAGCCTTAGCCATGGGATCCAAGAGCTTGTGAGGTAGAGAGAGACCTTCCATTCTATGCCCTTGATCGCATGAGAAATCTTGCTTGGATGGGTCCGAAGTAGCTCTTCAAAGACCGGATTATTCGCATAAAGTTCTGTAGTGTAGTTAAGGCTGTAGTTCTAGTTTCTAAGTTTGGGTCTTAGTGGTACTTTTTATTTGGTTGTGATTTCCGGGTTCTTACGTGCTAACGATTCCAAGAGAATCGACTCAGTGTGAACTCTTCTTCTATGTCTCTATTCTGACCAAAGAAGCGCATATCAGAAAAAGGGGAGGGATTAGCCACCTTCGGTGTACAAAGGTCTGGGAGGATTAGAGATTGAATATCCAAAGAATGAGAAAGCTGGGCCTCTCCCTTGTCTCCTGCTCAGATAAAGGGTAATCACCAGTGACTGCTGACGCCGCGGCAGGATCGCAAGGCTGAACGAAGTTGACCAAAGTAGGTAAAGCTTCTTCCCATAATTCGTAAAAGAGGGCTCGGACTCAGACCGAACGAACTCAAAAAGTCCATAACGAGAACGTCTAGTCGTAAAGTTAGTGGAGAACAGCCATCGGACCAAGCCCAATTCCAATAATGAATCAATCTAATCTGGTCTCTAATCCCGCGTCTACCCTTCCTTCGGTGCTTTAGGCGCAGGATCGTGGACTAAGAGTATTGATGGAGACATTGACTCTGTCCATCTTGCCAAGAGAAGATGGCCCATAGGCACCAGATAGCTGGAAATATCCCTCCTTTAAAAATGGACACAACCTGTATGCAAGAAATCAAAAACGAAAATTCTCGTATTGAATGTCAGAAAACGTGAGCGGGCAGTGCTGGGATAGAAGATCGCGCCCACGCCGACTCAAAACCAAAAGCCCGAAAGAAGAGAGAGATAGCTACCACTGAAGACGGAAAGGAATAGAGCTACTAAGAAAGAAGGGAGGGTTCACCTCTCCTAGGAAATTCACTCTTGGCTAACGGTCTAGCTTCACTCACTAGTAAGAACTCTAAAAAGAAGAAGAATTCCGAATTTCTATCCGGGCAAAGAAAAGGATATTAGGTAAGTGTTAAACTTATGTCCAAACTAGGAAACGGAACAGGAAAGCGAAGCGCCTAGTTCTAGACTAGGCTAGCATGGGAAAAGGAAAGGCTTGGGCCATGAACAGCTTCTTGGCCTTGGCAAAAGGTACTCCAAAGACAAAGCGAACTCCCCTTGAAAGAAGTCCAATAGCAGCGAATTCAATAGCAATAGCATCTAGCCACCGCCACCCAAAGGAAGGTTAAATCCCGTTCGTATCTTCATCTTAAGTATGTCAGTTCCTTCCTCAAGGAGCGAGAAAAGGTCTTGGCAGGTGAAGGTTTGGGATCAGACACACACCGTTTGAGACTCGGAGGCAGAGGAGGCAGCCCTCGCTCCTCTAGCTCTTACGGCTAGTGCTTTTTTTTTCTTCTAGTCTTTTACTAGTCAAGGGGATTCAATCTATATACTTTCAGTAGTTTAAGTAAGGGAAAGAGAGCCAGCTAGCCCAACAATTATAGTATAGTGTGTACCCGAAACGAGATCGGAGTAGGAAGAACATGAGCGTTGAAGTTCTTTTCCCACGTGTAAGGTAAGAAAGGCTTCGCCGAAGGAGAGGTACTTATGGCGGGCCGAAGGATGCATTTACAGAAGCGATAACCTGCTCGAATAGGCCAAAAGATATGGAATTCCCCGCTGGGGGAGAAGTTGGTAGATGTCTCCCTTCTTACATACGACCTTCTTTCAGTTGGTCTACTACCAGCATCATTTCCGTTTTGGTATGGTTTCCCCAAGTCTTCTTGATGTTGCTGCCATCACCTCAATTCCTTCGAGCCTCATGGGGACTCTGTTCACCCGCTTTTGGTCGTGCCAAACATTCCTTTCTCTTGGCCGTCCAAGGGAATTCTTGGATTATTTTAAATTTCGGAACGCTAAAGCTCGTTGATCCTCTGATGTTACAGATGATGAGTATGTTGCCTTCCTGCTATACTGGTTGTGCCGTCACCTTCTGTGCATGTCTAAAGTCCGGATCACCCCTGTTCTTCCTTTTCCAAAGATTTGAGGCTCAGGTAGGCGTGTGGCCTTAGGGGCTCCCTTTTCACTTAGTAGAGGATTCCACTAGGTAGGAAGTATAGTTAACCAGCTTTAACAGCAAGACTGGGCGCGGCTATCAACCAACCTCACTTCTCGCCAAGCAGCATAGAAGCATAGCTCGTATTTTCACCCTGTAACAACACAAAGTGTGGACGAACTGCCTTTAATCGATCCCACCCTACGCCTTCTTCTTTCTGCTTGGCTGCTTTCGCGCCGGGTGCCTTTGGTCGTACAATTGTTCGCTGAAGAACTCTTTTAGATGTGGAGCTGAATTATATCGAAAAAGGACGCAATTCGCTTTTTTCAACGCGGGCAATTCAACAACATATGATTCGCCCCGAATATCCAACGATTCACTGGCATACGATTAGCCGGCAGTTTCCCGGTTATCCCGAGCTAGGAGCTCCGGGTTCTTCCGAACCAAAAGACTCTGAAGTCGCAGCTAAAGCAAGAGGTGCTAGATCAAACGAGCATCAACAGACGCATAAGCTTCAGTAGAAGCTCTTTCACAAGCGAACTCCGATATCAAGATTCCGACCCAAAGCCGAAAGAGTTGAAGTTGAACAGGCGCACTCACTGAAGGAAGCCTTCCGACCCGGACCGGAAGAGGCCTATTCCGCTGGTTCGGATTGGGAAAGAGCAGCCCCCCTAGACTCTGGTTCTTAGGAATGATTCATCGGATTATTCTTATGCGTCTTCGGTGGGTGATTTCACTTTTTCGGCGTCTGAAACAATGTACTCGCATGCTTACAACTCTATTCCCATCCACCACCCTTCTCGGAATTTTATAAACTACTCAGCCAGGAAAAAGAAAGCTGCTACTGGAAAACAACTCCCCCTACCCTTTAAAGCCTTGTTCTGGTTCTATTGTACACCAGACAAGACCCCTTGCCGTCGGACTTGCCTTTTAGTCATCGACTACTTCTGTATATTTGAAAGAATAAACTTCTTCAGGTTTCAAAATTCACCGTCCAATCCTTTCTCGCCGTAAGGAAATCGACCCAAAATCCTTCACCTTTGGTGTGAGACACTTTCATTTTCCCCGTATTTTTTGTTGAAAAAGCAAGAGGATTCACCATCGTTTTTCTTGTCCAAAGACACCACAGCAGAATGGTTTGGTTGAACGTAAACACCGCCATATTTCTGAGAGGGGCCGTACGTTAATGATTGCATCCTCTGTACCTCTTTCTTTTTGGACAAAAGCTATTTGCACTTCTGTGTTTTTGAGAAAGCGGTTGCCTACTATCGGATGGCGTTCTCCTTTTGAAGTGAAGCTCCTTCTTTTTTTTTGGTCGTATACCAGATTACAAGGCCCTACGACCATTCGGGTGTGCGTGCTATCCCCACTTAGCACCCTATACCGCTCACAGTCGTTCTCGCGTGTATTTTTGGGTTATAGCCCCAACCATAAAATAAAGGGTCTCGCTCTTTCGATCCCTCTTCAGGCCGTGTTTTCATCTCCAGGCATCTTTTGTGATCTTTGATGAATTATCATTTCCATTTGCTACTATCCAGTCTCCAGGTTCTACTAATGGCACTTCTTATGATGATATGGTTTTCATCCCTGTGGTGCGTACTGAGGAGCGTGTCACCCCTGTGACTCCTCCGCCGGCAGCTCCTACTATGGCAGTTTTATCACCACTTCCTTCTAGTTTCCCTGCTCCAGTTGAGATTACTCATGCCACTAATGCAACGACTTCGGCTGCTTCTAGCATGGAGGAGATTCGAACAGCTCTCACACATCCTATGCCTCAAAACCTTCAGGTTTTCAACCAGTCTAGTCATTCCAGGAGGACTCTGCAATACCTGCTTGTATGTCATCCCAGTCTCATTTGCCCTCGAGGACTCAGAACCACTTTTCATCATCCCTTCCTTCAGTAGCATTCCATTGGTCAACTGACATGGCCTGCTTCCCTTTTCTTTCAGGAATGATAAAATCCGAAAGTCCCATGGCAGAAGTCTGCTCTCGAGTAAGAGCAACAGTGCCTTGATCAGGAAATTATTGAAGATTTGGCACTGATCAGTGGTATGCAGGTCTGTCAAGTGCCATCTGCAGAACTTCTCTAACCCCTCATCGCAGAAGATTGGGAACCTAAGGATACCAGAACCCACCAAATCATTAAAGAGATGACTGGCAGTGATGGTCTCCCATGACATACCTTGTGCCTGCACAGATAGTTAAGTATTCAGATTAATTCAAGTCAACTAAAGAAGGAAATTGAAACCTATCTCCATCATCAAGAGGACATCGATTCATCTTGGCAGCTACCGAAACCCTTTCTAGATGGGGAGAAGTGCTTTCTCTTAAAGAGATGAAAGCTTCAAGCCAATCGGTCGGATAAGCCAAGGGCATGGATGAGTTAACTCGATGCGTCAAGGCTGCCGTAGTTGTAGAGCTTTCAAAGAATTGTTGAAGCTGCCGGGCATCTACGTAGGACCTCTTGCGAAGTCTTCCCTACCATAAAAGCCAAACAGTGCTGCTCCTACTCCTAAAAGGCAAAGGGAATAGAGCGATTGTTCCAATCAGAGAAGCCTGCCCCGACTGTGCATCGATAAGTTCGTCTAAGCATGACTTTATGTGGGAACGTCGATCTCTAAAGATTCCATTTCTAGCGTGGAGCCCGAAGCTAGTCTTTTTCGTTGTGATGGATTGGATTCTGCAATCAAGGCTATTATTGCCTGCTCCGCTACTAAACTCACTTGAAGAAACAAGGTCCCCCGAAGGGCCAGGGCATAAACTCATTTTTTTTTCCCGCGACAACTAGTCGAGAAAAAAGGGAAGAAAGCGAGACAAGAAGGAATTAAGGAGCTATTCCCTTAGTGGCAGTAGCATCTTTCTTTCGAACATTCGGACATTGTAGGCTCTCCTACAACTATTAGTTGGACTGGGAAAGAAAGACTCACATTCCCGGGAAAGTCCCCAACTGGATCAATCTTTGTTGGCTGGCTTGCTTATAGCACGTCTATGGTAGGCCTTGGAATACCGGTACGGTTGATAGAGATAGGGTAGCGGCTCATGCAACTAAAATGACTTACCGGCATATGGAAGCCTTTATATAAAGAGTCTATAATCAACCCACCCTTCCTTCGCAACTGGATAAACCATTGGGCGAATAGATATATCGCCACACAGTTTTCCTTAGGCAAGCATCCAAAGGTGCATAGCTGAACCTTGTTTAGGAGTCCCGTCGAGAGATTTAGAAATCTCTCCGCCAGAAGCGCACTGAGACTCTCTCTAATATGTTATGTTCAAATTGTAAATTCATCCCTCCAGGATAAAGGCTTAAACCTATTCATCTATCCCTCGCTTTACTCTTCTCGGAAAAGGTTATCGTTCCCATGAATCTTGATCTGCCTCCTGGCATTGATAGCGATTGATCGAATTCCTACTCTGCTTTGAGAAGCTTTTCAGTTTTCCAACTCTCTCGTGCTTTTGACCTGCCATGAAAAGAATACGTATATGTATATCAGATACTAAATAAACCAGCTCCGCTGGCCACCCCTATGTCTTGGTACTCTACCCTCCCATTCATAAGAGAGTGGTAGTTGTCACCGGAAGCAGGTGAAAGCAGCGAGTTGAGTAAGTCTTGTCAACAAGGCTTCGAACAACTAAAGACTAACACACTGCTCACTTCTCTACTTCTCCACCGTCAAAACACAATGACTTCTGCAATTCATACAGGCACCCTAATATAATATGGGACGAGCGAAAAACGATGAATTTGCCTTAAAAGCTCGCGGGCCCCGACCCAAGGTCGTTCCTAGGCCCAGTCAACCACTTATGATGACTTCGCCCTTACCTACCAGTGCTGGAGCCTCTCCTGCTGATGTCACCACTGGTTCAGGTACTTTCACCAGTACTTGAATCAGCACCTAGCTATGTCCATGTCGTGGCTTCTGCGGCTACGAGGAACCTCCGGAGCCCGGCTATGGAAAAGTGTCTTTTATTGTCCATGCCCTAGCCGTTGTTTCCGGGATCCCAATCTCGATTTCCTAGGTATGCTTGCCCTGTAGCCGGAATAGATAGATTCAAGGGGCGAAGAGCTGCCCTATTATTTAAGCCGGGAAGGATTATCGTGGATAAGGTGAGACGATAGTCGATTGGCGAAGAGCTGAACGAAGGGAAGGGGCGAGGAGCGAGCGATGAATTGAATTCCAATCTGACCCACGAAAGGTTGGAAAAGAGGTAGTTCGGGAACGATAGCGAAGGCGGGGAATCTCAGTCCTCTACCGGAGATGCACAGTTGGAGGCTTATGAAGGGTCATCTCACACACATCTTTTATATAATAAGAAAGGTGCGACTACTGATGACCGGCTTGCTTCCCTTGGAGTCGTTGCACTCGTTCCTTACCTTATAAAGAACTAATAAGGCACCAATTTGTTTAAGCCAAGTCCAGAAGTGAATCGTTCAAAGTGTTCGCTCAAAGCAATCGCAACTGATACGATAAATCAAGATAGATACGAGGAGTCCTTCGCTACCTGTCCCATTCGCACCCGAGAGACCAGTACAACCTTGCCTTCCCAGTGAGATTTACGAGGATTGGTCTGAATTCCGAGTTTCTAAAGAAGAATGGAGAATTGAGTTTCAGACTTTAAGTTCATGAATGGGTCCCACGTGATGGATGGGACGCTCAGAATAGAATGGGTTGTCAGCCTTGAAATATGGGGAAAAGGGGATTCGAACCCATGAATGAACCGATGAAGGAGACCCAATCAAGGCATCTTACTTCCAGTCTTGAGTTGAGGAGACCCGGCTGCTAGAGACAAGCCCATTCCAGGAAGTGATGCGGAGGAGACCCTTACTGACCCATCATGATAGGCGCTGCTAGGAGACCCATGATAGGAACCCAATGAAAGTCAAGTGGTGAACCAGGAGAAGGAGAAGCTAAGCCATTCAATTAAGATAGACCCTAGTTCAAGGAGTTTAGGGATGGTCCCCGAGTGGAGTAATTGCATGAGAGTTCTGCGCCTTAGTTACGTGATGGATGCCCCTCGCTAGCTGTCTTCTTTTCTTTCTTCCTGTCCCTACCTACCTCAGAATGGGACCCGAGCTACGACCCCACGGAGCGGTAAGCGACACTTTTATTAAATAGAGTTGACCCTGCCCCGCCTCTCCTATGGTTTCATAAGCAAGATTTGATAGGGCGAGCGTCTTTCCCGAGTCCGGAAGGAACAGGTGTCGAGCTCACCGTTCAAGAGCAGCGACTGAGAAGCAAGTCAACCAATGAGATGGAGCCACTAACGAGGACTACTTTTTGAGTTAGAGCCTTTCTTTAGGTAGAGAGAGAAAGATCCGGAAAGTAAGGACAGCGGGCGCAGACAGACGGTGTGCCAACTCAGATTAAAGTAGGGCGTGGCTCAATGTCGATGGTTATTCCCGCCCCAAGGCTGCAAATGCTGGGAAGGTGTAGGCCCCGAGCCATCACTGGCCTTGAGTTCCGCGTCCCATCTTTCTACTGGATGCAGAGTCCAGTCCGTCCACTGGTAGTTGGTAGTCGTTCGAACTTTGAACAGGAGCGGTCGAAATCAATATCGCTACAGGCAGATCCTTCTAAGATCAGAGGGAGACCTTTCCTTCTATAAGAAAAGAGTCGCAGATCCTTCTAAGATCAGAGGGGAGACCTTTCCTTCTATAAGAAAAGAATCTAGGTGCAAGAAGGCTAACAAGAAAGAACCGATTCACTGCCTTCCCAGGATCTTGAACTTAATGAAAGAAACCCTTCTACACCTCACTCCACCCATCTATCTTCAAGCTAGCCAGTCTTTTGCTCAGAGTACCCCGTGTGTGAGTCACTCCAGCCCTCTCCTATCTTTGCATTATGCCTATCTTTGCATTATGTCATTAGCTCATTATATTCTATTATTCCCAGCTTACTTAGACATATCTTCTCTTATTCAATTACCACCCAGCAGCTTACTTAGCTTAGACATATCTTCTCTTATTCAATTACCACCCAGCAGCTTACTTAGATAGACATATCTTCTCTTTTATTCAATTATCACCCAGCTTACATTAGACACATATCTTATCTTGTTGATGGTCTCTCGTCTCATGAAGGAATGTGACTCTGACGAAAGAGAGTCTATAATCCGATAAGCCTGGCAGCTATCACAAGAGCGGATCGGATCATCCACACAGTGGTAGAGAGCCTAGTAGAAACAGTGGTAGAGAGCCTAGTAGAACTCCACAGGTCCAATCAGACCACAGGACTCTTTCTCCCCTTCTCATGAGCTCTAGACTGTACTGTTATCTCATAGTAGTTAGGCATGACTCTATTGGATCATTTAACTCTGACACCTGAGAAGGACTCTTTATCGGACCTAACTAAGTGAGGATCGGACCTAACTAAGTGAAGTTGACGCAGATAGGTCACGTCTGGCTATAATCTATAATTCTTAAGGAGGCTTACCCACTGCTCAGTATCAGACTTCTATTAGTTCAGACATGCTTTCTCACTTCAGTTCAGACATGCTTTCTCACTTGAATTCAGACATGCTTTCTCACTCTCCTCCGAGGACTCTACAGTTCAAAAGGGGGGCAAAGGATGAAGAAAGTGATGAGCGAACTACTACCTATACCCGAATTGAATGAGAAAATAATTGCCAACGTTAAATAGTGAATAACTCCTAATGTCCTATTCACTATCTAATGCTCCCTCACTCTCCAATGAAATGGTGTTGAATCTCATTCTAGTAATTATAGTAAGAGGGTCCTCCGATTCCATAAGCTTGGGTCCCCCGATTCCATAAGCTTGGGTCCTCCGATTCCTCTTCTACTATTCGTGGTTGGAAGCGCTTGAAAGGTTCTTTCTTTGTGTACTGATACTGAATCCAGCGGGTCTCTCTGCTCTATTCCTGAAGCCTCTCTTGGTGGTGCCTCTGGAGATCTCTCTTCAAGTTGTGTACGCAGAAGCAGTCCGATACCCTTTCGTCACTTTCATTCGCTCCTCGACATCTCTGATCTTTCATAAGCCTGAGATCAATGCCTTGCAGCCTCTTCTCTTCGTCTACTCGGTTAGGTCTCCTTCTCTTCTCTTTCTCTGCTGCTCCCGAACTTGGCCCCGCGAACTGAACTCTGATCCCGAACTTCTCTCTTTTTCTACCGCTCCGCTGCTCCCGAATTTGGCTCATGAACTCTGATCCGGCTCACTGAACCCAATCCACCCAAGCCTAAAACCTCACCTCACCATGCTCTCTTTCATTCCCATGCTCTCTTGAATTGCCTCCTATCCTCAGTCTCCCATGCTCTCCTCTCTTTCATTCCCATGCTCTCTTGAATTTCCGACGTGCGCCGATCTCTGGTCTCTTTCCCGGGGCCTGGAACGACGGCACGAACACACTTAACTGGAACGACCTCCCATTGGCTCTCCCATTGGCTACGACCAACGATTATGCCACTTGTTGCTGGAACGAACACGTGGTCGAACGAACACCACTCCTCCCATTGGACCACTACTCCTGAACGAACAACGATTATGCCACTTAACTGGAACGAACACCTGAACGAGCACCAGTTAGGTCTCTTCTTTCTGTAATTACTGTCTCGTCTCTTCCTGATGTATTTCCTGAACGAGCACCTGACCTGCTCGTCTCTGATTTATGTCTCGTCTTCGTCTCTTCCTTCTTTCTGTCATTCGTGTCTGTGTCGAGTTGGAAGTGCACCAACGCAAGTTGTATTTTGCCAGATATTACTTGTGACCGCTTCGCTTCGCTACGCTCCAGGTTGAGGGGAGTTGTCCCTTAGGTCTTGAGTTGGAAGTGCACCAACGAAGTGCACCAACACCAACGAAGAGTGGAAGTGGGAAGTGCAACTACTGGAATGGCACTGGCAGGTAGTGCACCAACGAAACGAATAGCACCCGAGTGAGAAGTTGCACGGCAAATATTCTTCTCGTCTTCGCAGCTTAAGCTCTGATCTCTACTTGATTAATTGAACTTCGCGGGCACTCTTCGCTGCTTCTTCTGGGCAGCTTAGCTTCGGCATGCTTCTGCTTCTGGCATGCTTCTGCCTTAGCGCTCTGCTGCTGCTAGTCTGCTTCGTTACTTGAGGCATGTGGTTGGATTGGTCTTTTACGTCGTTGCACTCGTTCCTCCTCTACGTCGCTACTTGACGACGCTGCTTCTGCTAATCATACCACGTGTTCCTCGCTCTGATGATGCGATGCGCTTCCCCCCGCTTCTGCTTCCCCTGCTCTCTACTGATTGAATTGAAGGCATGAGCCTACGGATAGTGAGAGTCCTCTAATTCTCCTAGGCACCCCACGTTAGGTACGAGTGATAACGACTACTGCGGGTTTCAAATCAAGTGTCTCGCTAGCTTGACCGTTCAACTATCTATCTTGCTTGAATGCCCGGATCGCACCCCCTCTTTAATGACTCCCCCCACTGCTCGCCTATTACGCAAAGCACCGCGTAGTGGGTCTTTAGATACTTATTTAGTTTTTTAGTTTCTTAAGTCTTAGGAACGGTACCACTAGTCCTGTCTTGGACCGGAGGTAGAGCGAGCAAAGGAAGGAGGTAGAGCGAGGTGCGGAGCGTGAGAAGGCACAGAGATAGGCTTTACCTGAGGGAAAGGAGGAAAGAGACGAAAGGAAGCTAGTCTCCGCTAAGGCCTAAGCTAAGAAAAGAAGGTAGGGAAAGGAAGGCTAGGCTCGTCGAACGCTAGGTCGTCTTCGAAGCAAAGTCACGGTCGATCAGATCGGTCCGGAGCAGCCTATCCTCCACCGAAAAGCGACTGAGAGAATGAAACCAATCCATCACTCCGCGTTCGTAAATCCCACCAGCCCTCGCTAGCCCACTCCGCGTTCGTAAATCGCGTTTTATGAACATTGCTGATTCACTAATGTGCGAATTTACCAATTTCAGACATCTTAATTAATAGAGTGTCGTAATTTGGCATTTTCACACATCTTGTTGCATGATGTCGTAATTTGGCATTTTCACACATGTTGTATGGTTATGTTAGAATTTTGACATTAGCTGAGCCCCAAAACACTATATCTGGTCGGGTCTTTCCTTTTAATCTTATGTCTCAATTTGGCATTTTCACACACGCTACTTTTGCGTTCGTCAATCGCATTTCTTGAACGCGGATAAGGATGATGTCTCAATTTGTACATTTTCGGACATCAATCAATTAGGCATGATTGGAAAAGTATTTACTCACACATTAGCTAAGGCTCACCAATCCTGACTTTTGCCAGAGTTGCTCTAGCGAACCAAAGCGTTAAATAAGTTCGCAGCGCAAGGGCGGACCGATCTCCTTCTTCAGATTAGATCGTAAGGGAATCCAATCCTATCCTTCCTATCAATCACACATGTTAATTAATCGCAATTCTTGAACGCTTGTTTTGGGTTAGGTTAATCAATTCTTTGCATTCCTAATTGACTTGATTAGCGCATTTCTTTAGCATCGCAGCTTCTCTTCTGCCCTCCCATGCGCTCCACTTCCACTAGCTTCTCCGTTAAGTAACCGAACTTCCCTTAAACCCATCCCGTAGCTGAGTTCACCTCCCTGGCTGCTAAACTAAACTAGCTTCTACGCGTGATGACATGAGCAATGACTCCAGGCTGCCCTAGCTCTACCAGCAGGCCCAGAGACCTTCCCTAGCTGTCCTTGACGCCCTACCTCGCCCAGGCTACCACAGCTGTCCGCTGACCCAGCTGTCCAAGGGCAGGGATGCCACAGCTGACCCATCTCACGAATATCTCCCAGCTGACCTATCTCACGAATATCTAATAAGAGAGGACGACCTACTGGAGGATCTAATAAGAGGAGAGGACGACTGAAACCCACCGCCCTATTTAACCAGAACCAGATGAACATAACATCTTTGGTTCTACTGTAGAGACTGCCCGGTTCCAATTCGTCCCCTCTACTTGTGCCATTCCGCCATTCGATTACAAGGACTGGTTGCTCGGGCAGGTCTTTCATGCCATCCTACCCCTTACATTCTATATAGAAAGCAAGCATCTCATTCACTTCCCGCTTTCCTTAGAGATCAGATCTATTCTTGCTTGGGTTGGGTCGGAGTGGAGTTTCAGAAGCAAGATTTGATAGGGCTCGCTCTCATTCCCTAGCCCGAGCCAGGTCTGCATTGGAAGTAGTCCTCTATCGCTACTTTACTTATTGGAGCGGGCCTCGTTCGTGCGCAATAAAGTCAGTCAAGCCTGGCGTGGCTAGTTCGGCCGTGGCGTGTCCTCTTCCTATTCGTTCTTTCTTTCGTCCTGTCCGGGCTTCCTATTCGTTCTTCCGTCGTGCGAGCGAGTCTATATTACTCATTACTCGTCGTTCTTCCGTCGCTTCCACTCAAGCCAGTCCCATATGCGTCTGTCTTCTGTCTGGTGCTCGTGCAAAAGTTCTACTCGCATGTGCTATCTTAATTCTTAATTCTACTCGCATGTCATGTGTTAAGCATATAGCTGGCGTCTTGTCTTTTCCCTTGCTTTCGTGGCTTTCATTCCTAATCTTAGGTGACCGGGGACCGGCTTAGCGCGGGACCGTAGTCCGCTATTGCGCAAGCTCTATTGGGCGGCACTTTCTCGATACGAAGGAAGAGCGCGACCGAACCCGAGAGGGAGCGCCAGCCCAGGAAGCGAAGGACTAACAAAACAATGACAAAAGGCAGGAAGTGCACGAGCGAGTCTTATGTGAATCTCAACACCACCTAAATATAAGAAACGAATCAAACGTGAACTCCGATGTCAGATTCCTCACTGACTTCTGATCGCAGCTCCCTCACTTCCCCACGAACTGAACTTGTCACTCATTCCTACACTTCACACCTGGGCTTCCAATCTTCTTCACACCTGGGACTGCCTTAGGCTTGGCTTGACTGAACTGAAGAAAGTGCTGGCTTGGCTTATTAACCCAGTGATAGGCGCCGAACAACGAAGATCTGCTGGAACGTACTGGAATTGCACCTGAAACTGTCCTGAACGACCACTTCAACTACCAACGACCCAGGCTAGCGACCGGAATTTAACCCTTAACCCCAGTTCAAGGAATGAGGGCTCACCAACTAAGAAAGGAGGGCTCTTATCCACCAACAAAGGAGTCAGTACAGCGTACCTATCGCACAGGTGAATAGGCACAACTGATCTGACCCCACTGACGTACTGCTCTCTCCTGTGATTGAAGGCGGGAATGAATAAAGGCAGACGAGACCTGGGGCTATGCTATAAGAGAAAGTCCTTTAATCTCTGTCGTACGCATCTGACGCGGGCTGGGCTTCAGTCATCTCATCTCTTGAGTGAGTACGCATCTCTGTCTTCCGCTACCGCCGTCCTGCTCGAACGACCACACTTCGTCCCATTGGAACGAGCTCTACTCCCATTCTGGCCACAACTCCCTACTATTCTGTTCAGGTCTTGTCCCACTGACCGATCTGTCCCACTCTGCCTACTTCTCCCTCCTGTTGTCCCACGTGTCCGACCTCACCTCCTATCCTCAGTCTCCCATGCTACTCTATTACTCTATTCGCGGGCTTAAGAACTGGAATCTCTTGATGAGTACGCATCTGACTGACGGGCTTAGGCTTAATTTCCTTGAATCTCTTTCGTACGCATCTGACTGGCTTAATCAAGTTCTTGAATCTCTTTTCGTTTCGTACGCATCTCATCTCGACTCTACTACTCTCGCATCTCTTGATCTTGAGTACGCATCTGACGGGCTTAAGGCTTAAGAAAGTATCCTTGAATCTAATGTACGCATCTGATGGGCTTGGCTTATAATTCCTTGCCTTTATTGAGTACGCATCTCAGTCCTTGCTTTCCTGGAATTCCGCACCTCATTGATGAAAGCATTCCTCCGATCCAACGATCCGTACCTTGGAGACTTGATTAAGCCCGCGATGCTGCTGCCACAAAGAAAGACTAGACTCAATGCTCACGAACGACGCTGCTGCCGCGTTCAGGAGACTAAACGACGGCCACCTTGATGAAGAGCCTAAACGACGGCCGCGTTGAGTTGAGGAGATCGAGGAACGAACCACCAATATGCCAATGGTGGATCGAGGAGACCGGGAATCATCTCGAGCAACGGCGAGATTGGAAATAGTCTAATAAAATACGTACGGACCTGGCTACTGGCACGAGACAGACACAAAGGACCCGACCCGACCGAATAGAAAATCTGATCTGATCTGATCTGAGTTGAACTTATTGAAGCAACGGAAGATCATCGTTGCACTTATTTATAGAAGAAGATAGTGAAAGAAGATCGAAGAAGAAAGACACAGGGCGGTGGGGGCCTAGGGAGTGGTCGGGCTACACTGGGGTTTGCTCCTAAGCTTGAACCTTGCTTTGCATATTTTGACCAATCGCACTATGACTGGCTATAAAAAGGCTTTAAACGAGTTTTGGCTTTATAAAACCACTATCAAAGATTAAAATATAGAAAATGCATCAATCAAACTCTATCGGCGGATGAGATTGGTGACCCTCACTGGGAGTGGACTGGACCCGGGCGATGCCCCTTCCTCACTGCCTCCTATCCCCGACCCCGAAGTCAAGTCTCCCATGCGTCATTCCCGATCGGCTCACTGAACCCATGGAACGACACGTGGCACACTGAAAGGCTAGCGACGAATGAACGAGTCTGATGATGAGGCCTACCAACTCATATTCCCGAGGGCTAGGCGATCTCCTGTATTCCTGGGCTAGACCGACCAAACCAACTCCTATGATACTACTATGGTCAGAGCCGATTCTCCATGTAGAAGATTCCAGGTGTGACCTCAAAAGCAGGTAGGCTTGCACCACCAGATTCACCAGTGTATTGTATCCCCTCCGGTAGGCTCGCACCATAGATATCAGATTCCCATGGGCTGGCTATGCCTACCACCCTGAACATGAACCCTTGAGCTTGGGTTGATGTATGTATTCCTATCTCCGCTAATAACTTATTTCAAGTAACCTCTCCCTTCCCGCTTCAAGAGCTATAGCTATTATTATTTAAAATAAAGAGCTATAGCAAAAGAGCTATTGCTATTATTGTTGCTTCTTTCTTATTCTCTCTTTTGTTTAGCACTCCTGTTCAGTCGTCCCTTGCCTTTAGAGCTTCTTTATTTAGTATATCTTACTCTGACACTCTTATAGTAGTCAAGTCAAGTAAGGGGAGGCAGCATCAATCAAAATCAAAGGATTAGTTGACAACAGTAACAAGCAAGATAGGGCCCAGAGACGTCAGTAGTTAGGGTTAGGGGAAGAGGGCAACTAGACACTATAATAGAATGAAGCTACCATGAATGAACTAGACACTATAATATAGAATGAAGCTACCATGAATTCAGAAGTAGGCCCACCTAGTATACTAGCCTAACCACAGACCTAAACGACCTACCCTAACCACCGAAATAGGAACTGACGCACAGTCCTACTTGGATGTCTGGGAATAAAGCACTTCGGGACGGATCAAATCAATGTTTGGTAATCGCACTTCGGGACGGTCCTACTTTGTTTGCTTTGAATGTCCGGTAATCAAGCACTTCTGGACGGATCAATGTCTGGTCTGGTAATCCAATCAAAAAGCACTTCGGGACGGATCAATGTCCAATGTCAGGTCCGGTAATCAAGCACTTCTGGACGGATCACGGAAGATGGTCAGAATGGGGCCCGCCAATAGGAATGAACTATACCCTCTCCAACCTCTTCAATAGAGGAATGAACTAGCCTCTCCAACCTCTTCAATAGGCATGAACTTCCCTCTCTCTGGCTTATCAGACTCACAATAGGAATGAACTAGCAGCCTCTCCACAATAGGAAGGAATGAACTTCCCTCTCTCTCTGGCGCTTATCAGACTCAAGTGCTGTGGTGCTCTCTCCTGTCTGTCCAATGAGGTGTTTCGTTTTTAATCCAATCTCTCTTCTTTCTGGGTGGTCTCATCTTCCCGTCTTCTGTTCTGTGCTTCCCGTCTCAATTGTCTTGATTGAACTGTCCCCTTCCCGAGTTAGGTAAGGAATGTATTCCCAAGTGAGGCAGGTAAGGGATGTTTGGTTGGCTCCCACTGGTCTCTAAGTGCGGGTCTCTGGTCGATAAGGCTGCAGCGGCTCAAGACAAACCAGATAATAGAGACAGACTTATTAGTTCAGATGCTCATTCATTCATTTATTATTATATTATAAAGCTTAGAAAGCTAGAGAGACTACTGAGAATAGAGGACTGATTAGCTCACATCTATCATTCCCTCTCACCAGTGAAAGACAGATCAAACCAGAGAATTGAAAGCGACTATTCTCGGTTGAAGCTCCAGTTGTTGAGTTTGAAGTGCCCGTCTTATGTGTTATGCCAGTGACCGCTTCGTTCCAGATTCGCCAGTGTGCGTGTACTCCCTCAATTTCCTTTACGCCACTGGCAACTTTGCTCAATTTCCTTTACTGGGAATGGCACTTGTTGGAGTCGTTATTCACCGGCTGGGCCCAATCGTTCCTCATCCATTTGCAATATAATAGCGTTGGAGATACAACTGACTGAGAATAGAGGACTGATTAGCTCGCACATCCCTCTCTCTTATTCTCGTTAGTCCGGTGAAATAAAGATAAACAGAGAGAACTTACTTCAACCCCTAGGGCAGCTATTATCCTTCTCTATCACAGTCTCACACCAGGTAGGTTATCCCGCACCATCCGCACCAACTAATAAGGTAGTGGTTTCATCTCATCCGCACCAACCTCTCCTTCCGATGTGATCAATGTCATCCACTCCGACCTATGTTATGTGAGTGATCATCCATTCCGACCTATGTGAGTGATCTCATCAATGTCATCCACACCGGCCTATGTGAGTGATTATGCTCATATCTCATTCCCTTCCCTAATCTCATATCCCCAATCTCATATCTCATTTCATCAATGTCATCTCATATCTCATTTCCCCATCCTTCCCTATATATATTAATTACCCGAAGGGAAACAATAATAATATATGACGATAAGGCCCCGGTCAAAATCACCTATTTATTGATCAAGCTAAGGATGGCACTCCCTCCATTGTCGGTCGTGCTGTCGTTGAAGCCCTCATTTTACCCTTTTTCGCTCGGGGAAGTGGGTGTTTTCATCCGATTTGAACCCATGAAAGGCATTTTTGGCTTACTCGCTTTTTTGGCATGAAATCCTAGGTGCGTGAAATTGCCATGCTCATGCATTCTTGAAGCTAAGTGTGTGAAATTGCCATGCTCATGCATCATGTCGGGATCGTTCAACAAATCCTTAATGGCAGGTCAGGGCAGGTCGGGAATGAGTAATTAATTGGCAGGAATTGAAGGAGTGAGGAATCCATCATGGCAGGTCAGGTCGGTCGGGAACGACGGACGACTAGGAAGCCCGGAAAGATCTCAATCTCAAGGTAAAGTACCGGATGAAAGGAGCAAGCAGAGGAAAGCAAAGCAGAAAGCAAGGCAAGCAGCGGATAGCTTCGCATAGCCTGAAGTCCTTTCAAGATCGGCGTAGGAGACTTCAGATAGTATAGCGCTAAGGAAGTGAGTTGGATACGTGGTCAATAGTCTCTGGGCGGTTGGTGCGAAAGGACAAGTCGGTCATGTAGGGCAGTGAGGAAGTGAGTAGGACACGCGGGACAAGACCTGAACCAGAAGTGGGCTCGGTTTGATTCAATCAGTGGGCCTTCCATTCCGTCACTTGAATCTCTGAATTTATCAGCTTTTCCTTGGATGGCACTCCTTCGTAAACTCAGTGGTGCTGAGCGACATCTTTCTGACTTCTTCGGTGGTCTTGCCCTCGTAAAGTCAGCTTTTATCACTTTGCTATTATATGAGCATGAACATCTGAATCAATCATGTCATGTCATTTGTTAGAATAAGATGGTCTCGATCAGCAGTAGGGAGAAAGAGTGAAATGAGCCGGGTCAAGATCTCAAGTCGTCAAGTAGATCTGGGAAGCCGAGGTCCCGAGGAAGCGAAGCTGCTGATCTGCAACTGATAACGAGGTGAATAGTCGATGGGCTCGCGATGGATCTCCGTTAACTTCTCACTCAGAAAAGGTCATTCGGTAGACTTGACTTCGGATAGCAGTAGGGGCATCGCCCGGGTCCACACTCTATTTTAGGGTCACCAATCAAGCACTTCGGGAATGAAAGGAAAGATCTCGCATGGGAGACTTGACTTCTCGGATCGTAGGCATAAGGAAGTTCGGGATCGAATGCAGCGCCGAAGTGACGAAAAAGGAAAGGAAAGGCTGAGTCGGGCACGTCGGACTCATAGGAAGGGACGGGAAAGAGAGATGAAGGACTTGACTTTACTAGTGTAGTGAGGACGCGTAGAACAGAACCACGTGACGTTCGTTAAGTGAGAGATGAGATGAGATAGACGCATGGGACATTGAATTCACTCGCGCCCCTCCTACTTTGTTTGCAGATGCGATAGGAATGGGACCGGGATCACAAGAATAACGGGACGGACAGGTGAGGAGAAGATGCGGGGACAAGCCCAAAGATCAGAAGCGTGGGTATAGATAGAGTCATAATTCAATCAAGTGCCATCAATCAAGTGTGCCATCAATCAAGTGCCATCAATCTATAGTATAGAGAGATAACTGACTGAGAATAGAGACTGGACTTTCAAGCGACTATTCTCATTCATTCATTTGTTACATAATATCGTTGGAGAAAGCGCACTGAGAACTCAGACTGGAAAGCGGCTATCTCCTATTCTATCGGTTGCCAGTCTTTATTCGTGGGGAGGCTACCACCCGTCACATTCCCCCCTTAAACCCCACGGTGTAGTCCGATCTCCATTGTGACGTGACGCTTCGATCCATTCTTCCTAGGCCTAGGGGGTCTAGTAGCAGCGCCTCCTCCAACTGGCCTGGAAAGGTCGAATGGTCGATCAATCAAAGGAAAAGGTTCAAGTCGGGTCTCATCTCAGGTCGAATCCAAAGTAGTCTCGTCTCCTACTGGTCGAATCCTCAACTGAAACTGATGCGCTGGCAAATCTTTAAGGATCTCTTGTCTCAGCAGGTCTCGGCGGGTTGGCTGAGGTCTACACGCTCCTACTATTTATTTATTCTAGGGCATCTGCTCTCTACGCTAAGGCTTTTCAGGCTGTGGTATCCGGGTCAGATTCTCTTCTCTGCTCTGGTCTTGGGCATATATTCGTCTCAGGTCTCATAAAGTACTTCCTATAGTGACTGGTCTAATAAAGTCCTTCCTATCCTTGTGGAAGGAACCGTTCACTTCGTTCACGAACCCTTATAACTTACAATTATTCTGGTCGAATAAAGTGAAGTGGTCCGCCCCAACTCTTCAAAGGTCTCGAGATCCGCACCACCTACTTACTAGTCGAGGGAGAATCCTATAATATAAGTTAGCTGCACTGGCAAATCTTTAAGTCTAGTGGAGGGTCTAGGGCCGGTCTATAAAGCCGGAGGGAATGCACCAGCCGAAAGGAGCTACCAACGAAGAGCAACGGAACGGTACTTGTGTTGTGCTCCTACAAGGACTACGAATGAATAGCTTAACTAATTTATTTCCGGGTCAAGTGTAGAATTTCCGGGTCAAGTGTCGAATCCAAAGTAGTCTCGTCTCCTACTGGTCGAATCCTAAACAGGTTGGCTGCGCAGCTCAAAGGTCTACTAAACGTCTCGGGCATCGATCGGTCCGGGTCTCGGGTCGATAAGGCTGCATCGGGCAACAATCAATCCTACTACGGGAAAGGCAAGCCCAAGAACATGCTTATTAACCGAGGCTTCGGATCCTCCTATACTAAATAAACTTGTGGAAGGAACCGTTCACGAACACCCTTCTCACTTATGGTGGTCTAGAGCTACAAACTCTTCAAAGGCCGATGCGAGGTCCGATCCTTTTGTTCGTCAACGTCGCTTGAACGAGACAGGTCATTCTCCTATAATAAAGCCAGCCGACCAGGCATTGCGTTCCAAAGGTAGATTAGCCGAGAAACTGGCTGATCAAAGGTCTACGATCAGATCCAAAGGGAGGCGAGCAAAGGTAGAATGGCCGATCAGATCCACTGGGCGAGGAGGCCCATATCAGGAAAGGAAAGGGTTGTTCTGGGCGAGGGCGACGGGTGGCGATCAAAGCAAAGATCGACGATAAGGCAAGGGAAAGAGTCGAGCCAAGCCCGGAAAGAGGAAAGAAAAGGAAAGCCAAGGAAACGAGTGCCAGCCATATTGACCAGTGATGCTTGCTTGGTAGTGGAATGCTATGAAAGGCTAAGCGGGGACTGCGACCAACGAACGAGTCTCTTATCTTATTTTTTAGGGGCTAGGCCGATCTCATCTCCTGTTGTGAGGCTTAGCTCCAGTCTTTATTCGTGAGGCTAGACCTACCAACTCTGATTCCCCTTGGGCTGGGCCTATTGACGCTTCGTTCCATTGTGAGATAGCAGTGTGAGATAGCGCAACGCGTCATATCTATTGCATTGGCGGAAGGGCTACTAATCCCATCGTGTTCATATGTCTGTTGCAATCCCATCATCGTGTTCTTTGGTTGGATAAGGCCGAGCTCCTAAACGCCCCGGTCCAAGCAAGGTCCAAGTGCCCGGGTCGAATCCTAAACTGGTTGGCTGCGCTGGCAAATCTTTAAGTCGAGGGTAGAATCCAAGTCCACCGGGTCGAATCCCGAACTGGTTAGTCTCGGGTTGGGTTTCAGGTCGTCGTAGAATTGGGAAAGGAAGTTCTTCAGCGTCTTCTTTTCATTATAGTCACACTACTCTATCGTCGTGGCGTTCTTTCCTCACTCTCCTATACGTCGTGCTATTCGTGGATCGTGTCTATCCTCTTCATCAATGAATAAAGAAAGACAGAGCCCATCTGATACTCTATCTAGGAATGCCCATCCGACTAGGAATGCCCATCCAATACTCTATCTAGGAATGCCCATCCGACTAGGAATGCCCATCCGATACTCAATCTAGGAATGAAGAAAGATCATCTAGGAATGAAGAAAGATCGACCCTATATGAATGAGGGAGGAATCCTATTCAAACTGTGCGAAGGTAGCATGATCTCGGAAGACAACTGTGCGAAGGGAGAATCCTACCAGTCGAGGGGAGAAAGCAATCCTATCCTATCAGTCGAGTGTGATGGGAAGGGTAATGATGAGGAGACGCCGGGCAGAAGAAAGAGAGTGTGAAAAGTAGAGGAAAGATCTAGTGCGAAGGGCAGAGGAACCCTATTCAAGAAGCAGAGCGGCACTAAGATTTAGCCCAATGAGGCCTGAAAGAAGCCCTAGAAAACAACGAAGAGAGGCAAGATGGAAGAGGGTAATGAGATCTAAGAGGCAAGATGGAAGAGGGTAATGAGATCTAAGAGGCAAGAATAGGGGGGCGATCTAATATAAGAAATGATAGGAATGAATGAGCGCGACTGGCTGCTAATTATGCGCCCTGGTAAAATAGGGATGGACCGGAGCCCTGGTCAAATATCATAGGGAAGGCGTAGAGGTTTAAGGAGAGGGTTGTTGTTAAATCACCATAGGAGTATGAAATCTGACTTAGAAGGGCAACTAGGGATAGGATTGTACTTGGAAAGAAGATTCTTGGCCCCATCTGATATCTGAGGAGGTATAGCGAAGTGCGTTGCCGAACGACAGAGACGTAGCCGGGCTCTCGCTTGGAAAGGCATTTCCATATCTGGGATATTTCAATGGTCAGCAGGTGCTCTTCAGGCGCTCGTGCTTAAACAGGTGTTCGTTCAGGAAATGAAATGCTGCACAGAAAGTTGGATGCTCGGTTAGTAGACGAGACCCGATGCCCGATACTATATACTATAGGCCAACGATCGATGCCCGAGACCAGACCGGAGACAGTAGGAGAACCACTCGACCAGTAGTGTAGGAAGACCGGACTAGTCCGAACTGCAACCACTCGACCAGTAGAACAGTAGGAACTGCCCACCGAGGAACTTTCATTTAATCAATCATTTCACGTGGACCTATTGAACATTATATTATAAGTGGACATAGGCAAGAAATCAAAAGAACTCAACCCCAATTCCCATCTGAGTCACTCTTGATCCTGCCTTTAAAAGGATTATTCCATCTATCAAAATAGACTCTGCCATGAGAGGGTCGTTCTCTAAATTCAACCAGATCCCCTCTTGGGAGACCTCGCCCTCGACCGACAAGGAAGGCGATACCGTAGTGACAATATCACCTAGAGGAGGCTGGTACAACCACTCTACTGTCCATCCTTTCAAATAAGGGTAAGCTGCTTAATGTGGAAGGGCCCGGGCGCATTCACAGAAACCAGTGGGAGCGTTTTTTGACCTACGGTGGAACCATTATTCAAAAAAGGTTCAACTGCGTTTAACAACTCGTCTATAGGAAAAAACATGAGTTGGCTTTTCCAGTCTCTATAGAATAAAGATTTTCTATCTGCTTCAAAAAAGATAGTTGGTTGAATGAAACTTCTTCGATCAGAATACGAATGAGATAAAACCTTCGCATCTACAACTCCCTTGTAGAGGGAATAATAAAGCCAGCAGCCCTGAGCCCCAACCTTCGCATGTATGACACCCTACGCATTTCTCATTCGTGGAGGCATAATAAAGCTCTGTAGACACTCTTAACGAGGGAACAAAACACTCCCCCCCGGCAACTTGGTATCAACATCGGAATGCTTATGCGCGGAGCATAGAGGCTTCTACGACTTGACCCAGAGGTGTAAAGACACATTTCACTCGCTTCACCCTAAAAACCAAAGGTGATCTCTCAATCACATCTCTTATGTAAATACATCGCACCCTTTTGATTGTTTAAGTTTGAGTTGTTCTTGTTTTAGTTGCTTGACCGGACGGAGGGGAAATGTTGCGAGCCCTCGGCGATTGAGAGTCTTCCGATACCGGCGATCAAATCTTGTACGGCTATATAGATATATATATATGAATCCTTAAAATCGAATGCTGATCCTAGATATAGAGTCCAATGAGACGAAATTCACTTTTTTAAGTAAAGTACTTTATTTTCCCCTGTGGTAAGAAAGAATTGGCTTAAATTCACATAGAACCGATGGGGACAAGTCCAATTGTAGATCATGCTTTGACTTCAACCCGATTCCTCGACTCCTTGAAAGCACGGCACACTTTCTAGGACCGAAAGTACCACGGACCCCTCCCATCGAAAACTATAACTACTTTGATAAAAGCCGGACACAAGCCATACTTGGGCACGCATCATGGATGAAGGAAGACCAGGCATGATTCCAAGTGTTAATGTGAAAACTAGTGTGCCCACTTTATCCGCCTTGCAGCCTGTCAAGGGAGTCAAGAAGGACGACGAAACTTTTGTGGCCCACCATTTGTTAAACCCCCTCTTATCGGGCGATAGGGGTTCCTCTTTAGACTCCTCGGCTCGAGTTTCTTGGTCGGTCGTAATTGTTCCAGGGCAGGGGGTCCCCTCGTGTAGTATGGCAGGAAAGTGGCAGATACTTTTTTGTATATGATAGTCACTTTTAAAGTCTTACCTAAACTCTGATGACTAAATATGATAAAGCCTATAAAATCAATCCTCACTCTAACTACATACCTCCGAAATGCAGAACATAATCCAGAGCTTGGGCAAAGTGGGGACTCTGCGTGCCCTGATTGACGAGGTCTAAATAGATCTGGTTTAGCCATTGAATGCTCTCGTCGATAAAAAAAAAAAAAAAAGACGTTCGCTTACCTCTTGGAGATTGACTCCTGTTGGTAAGTTCACATCTCCAGTAGTTCAACACTACCTATATACTCTAAAAAGAATTGAGAGTAGGTCAACTTCTCCTTAACAACATTTATCGCTAAATCTGTTCAATTACAGGGCTTCCTTTTGCACACCCATCAGTCTTCAATTTGATTCTACCTGCAGGTAGTTGCTTCTTCTTTTTTGTAAGGAAAGGACAATTTTCTTAGTCTTGTTCAAGGTTTGTTCCTTACCTTCTGGTCTGAGTGCCATCTCCTCTGCATAGGTCCCTGATATTTATGGTGTGTGCTGCGGCCTTCAATTCAGTCTTTGTTCCTATCTTTCTATATGTGCCGGATAATACTGGGCAAAAGAAACTGCCAGCAGACACCTCTGAGTCCTATCTCAGTGCTGTCCTGAAAATTATTGTGAATCAGGAATATAATATAAAGATAACTGCTGCTACCAAACCAAAATTTATTCGATTCACTTAAGGCTTGTGAAAGGCCAAAAACAAAAACGGGATTCCCAAGATATCTTTCCTAGTCGATCAGTTCCTACTGGCGGAATGCGCCCCATAAGTCTACCGCGGGGGGCCTAATCCCGGCTCTCTTTATATATCCTAATTGGATTTGTAATTAGGTGCTTTTGTTGTAATTGCTTTCACGCACTGGTCCACATAAGATCTCACTTGCCAGAAATCCACAACACCAATTCTGGAATGGCAAAGAAAAAGGCTTTACACGAGAATGAGGTTGGATGACTATCAGTGGAGAGTTGGTTAGAATGACTAGAAGACAAGTTTTCTCAAAACCATTAAAGTCAAAAAGTCCTCGTCCCCTCATCTGCAGATTGGAGACCAAGGGTCTTTCCAGGAGGCTCGGGTGAGAGGGGTGTGATGAATAGAGATTTCCCACCAGCTGCTTCTCCTATCACTTGACTTCTGCAGGCGCAGGATCTTAAGGGAAATGCCCAGATCCATATTCTATCTATAAGATACGGATTTAAGGTAGTGAGAGAACCGAGCTGGGCCGAGCAAGTCCTCACTCGAAGAAGCAGACTGGCCGGCTTAAAGGCTAATTCTTGGCACTGGGTTGGGGTACTTTTCCCCTCCACTCTTCATTTTATGGGAAGACATCGCGTTCCTAGTCGATTTCCCTCATAGCACTGTCCCCTTAATGCTACGAAGTGAAGCAGGCATAGAGACCAACCATAGGGTATCTATCCTGTGATCTTTCATCAACCCCGGCTCGGTATCGGTAGTCTCCTTCCCTGGTATGAGTTGAGAGTCTCAGAGGGAGTCTTATTCTACTCTAGGCTCACTCCACCCCCTGCGTTGTCTTATTTCAGGAGGGAAGAAATCCCTGACTCTGTCTTTGGGCTAAAGCCTATAGTTCTCTCCTCACTAAAGGAAGTCTCTTAGTAAGTAGCATCAGCTCTTCCGGGGGGAAAGCCTAAGTAAGGACGCGGGCACAAGCCCCCTGACCCGCCTCCCAACCTCAAGATCAGCGGACGACGCCTTCTTCCGAAAGTCCTCCCTCTTTTCTTTGCCCCAGCGAAAGAGACTGAAAAAGATCCGTATCCGAGGGCTTTGCTGCTACCGTATAGATAGGAGGCTTTAGCCTATAAAGCAGCTTAGTAGTCGGAAGGAAGCAAAGAAAAGTATGCCCTACATGTCAACAGGGTGGAAGTTCAAAGCATCGAAGATGAGTACTGAGTACATGGAAGCACCAATGAAGAAAGTCCAGAGTGCAGATATAACCTTCTCGACAGAAGACATCTTGCGGAAGAAGCATACATAAGCGGCCTCTTTATCTCACCGGTGACATCGGCGAAAGAAAGAAGGCAACCGCGGGTAGAGATCGACCCTGGGGCCTCCATCAACGTGATGCCACTGCGGGCCCTAGCCGATCTTGGAATTCATTCCTACGAGCCGGCTAAGTCAGACCAAGGTGACTATTCCGGGGTACAATGCCGACTCGCAACATCGGCAAGATTCGTCTCAAGTGCCAAACATGGGATCTGAAGACGGAGGTCACTTCTTACGTGATTGATGGTGACACCTCCTAAACTTCCAGCTTGGATCCACAGCGTGGTACCTTCCACCCTTCATCAATGCTTCAAATACGTTGATGAGAAGGGAGAAACTGGGTATTTGCCGACAAGAAGCCCCCTTTGGAGTCTAGGGTCTGTACGGATGCGCGTCTTTACAACGACGGCCCAGCCCAGACAGTGATGGATGACGAAAGCCCGCCAGCGAAAGCCGAAGCACAGGTTCTCCGAATCCCAAAGTAGAAAGCAAAGGGATTTACGGTCAACGCTATCTCAAAGAGCATGACCCCGTTGACGAAATCTCTAAACTGGGGCTGGGGGAATTACTTCAACTCTCGGTAAAGATGCCACTTCCTGCATTACAGCAACCTTCTCAGGCAGAGGACCCTAATGGAGCGACATTCGTCCTCTCAATGGAAGGTTTTTTTCATCATCTTTCAAGGAAGTCTTCTTCTACGCTGGAAAGAATCGTCACCGATGGATAAAGAGAAAGTCAAGTCCGATTGCAAAGAAGCGAAGGACATGGGCTATGACCTTGAGGTCGGGCTGAAGTGAAGAACGGTCGAGGCAGAAAAGTACCCCTCGAGCCGCTAAGTGAAGAAGAAAGGGAAGTTGTCTAAAGCAGCTCCTCCATTGCATAGACTCGACCTACGACGCTTGAAAGAGAACCGGTGTAGAGAGGAACCCTTTTCCCCACTTCCGATCTCTTGAGTGAATCCATACCATATAGTCAGTCAGTCAGTATAGGGGCACGAAATCCCATCCTCATTGTGTCTTCTCGGTTCTGTCGGGACATCAGAAGTCAAGGCCTCTCCCCCCCTGAAAGAACTAGTGAAGCGATCAGTCTCCCTTCCTCTTTCCCCTTACCGATGTGGAATTGATAAAGAAATGCTTGATTGCAATGGTTGAGGCTTGAGCTTACTTTCATTTTGAATTATTTAATTAAAAGGGCATGGTTCCCTGGGATTGGCTATTCCTGGAAAAAGTTAAGTCAATCAGAAACCTCGGAGTTGCAAGCAGCATAAGATAAGAAGGGGTTGCTGGTTCGGGCGTGATGGCTCTCGGCTTTCGTGACATTTCTTTAAGTTCTTTAAGATAGTTGTGGCCAATCAGTGATTTCGGACCTGGGTTGTGACCCTGTTTAAATAGAATAGACCTCCGCTATCTGTTGAAGAAGCAGTTCCTGAGTTAGGAGCTCCCTTCTCGCTCTTCCTTTATGGCGATTTAGTGAACACTAACAACCAATCTGTCTAGCCTCGGATTTTGGAAAAGAAAGCTCTTGGTCTTTCGAACTGCTAAAGGCGATTATCCTTCAGTTTGAATGTACGACCTTCACTATTCCAGAAGGATTCATTAGAAGGTCGTATCAAAACGACTCAAGATCTACAGCTAGTTGCTCGCACAATCAAGTCTTTTTTGTTCGTCGAGGATGGGAGAAGGAAGCTATTGATCTCCAAGGGAGGAGCACGAAAAAAGATGAGTTGTTATTAGCCCCCCAACAGGGAGTATCTTCAGTCGATATCCTCCGCCTTAAGATTGACCAAAAGTGAACCGAACCCAAGAGAACCTAACCGAAGGGAGAGATAATACCTTTTCCCGAGGAAATTCAAAACTACTAAAGAATCTCTCCCTGCCCTCGGCCCTTGCCTTGTCAGCTGCCATGAACTATTAAAAACTACGAAAGATCTTTGGGGTGCACTCCTCCAGCATGCTTTATTCCTTATGGTGAAGCACGAGTCTAACTCGCTGGACCGTAGAATCCGCAATCCCTACGTCTAATCACCGAGCTCCGCTTGGACGGGGACTGATTGGTTCCCTTGGATTGGTCCCTGCTACGCTATCTGTCTACTTGGCTCTGGTTGTAGGCCTTTCTGGGCGCGTCATTTCACTCGCTCCTCTTTCTTGGGACTTTCTTTAGGACTGTTTTCGTAATCCTCTATTCCCTCTGTTTGGATCCCACCTTGTTCTCATCGTCATCCATTCCCCTTGTGTTGAGGTCGTCTTTCGAACACTTCCTAAAGCACGCTTCTTTAATACCTTATCCTACTCCTGAGCTACCATGATAAAAGAATCTTCATTGAGCTTTATCCGCTTCAATAAGGTATTAGTTGCCTTCTCAATAGCCTTACCTGCTACGTTGGAGGATAAGTTCTAGCCGCTTCCCCCTTTGCCTATCTTCCAGCTCTGCCAGTATACCTCCTTGCAAACCATCCTTCCCTCGGTTAGTCTTCGTAAGAACAAAGCGTATGCTTTTGTAATCATGCTATTGTAATGGGCAAGTTCCCTATCCTCATTGCTCAGGGCGAAACTCTGCTTTAACTCCGGGTTGCAGAATTTCTTTCTTTCTGGCCTTCCATACTAGGAAATCGAAGATGCAGAGAATACGCTGTTGTTGTTACAGAATGCATATAGTTGAATATGTTCTTTTGTTTGCGACGAATACGCTCTTTGACACAGATATTAGATAGATGCCCAGAGGAGGATGCTAGTGAGTTGTTAAGGAAATTATCTAAGACTCTTGCTATTGGTCTTAGTGTTTAGGCCTCCGCTTATCTCTCTAGATGCGGCCGGTCTTAGGACAAATTGAAAAAAAAGCGCCAAAGCCTTGAAAGGTAACTGATGCAAAGAATCCGCTCTTCTCTTTTCACGAATCCAACTGACATAGGGGCAAGATCTTGACTATTTAAGGTATCCCAATTCGATTAGCTCTGACACGACTCCATAGTGAGTCTGTAAGACCTATAGGTAAATTAGACTGAACATGATGGCATGTCTGACTGATTGACCTCTACTCTATAAGCCAAGGAACTTCTTGCATTGCACATAGGGAAGGATAGGAGCGGTTCTTTATCTTATCATTGCCCTAAGGCTGGGAACTGAACTGACTTAATGTCCGATGTAAGAGAGTGAATGCGTAGAAGCTCTTGCAGTATCAAGTGTTGGTGTTATATCAGTAAGCGCTGTTCTTGGTCAACTATCCGTAGAAGGATACAATAACCCGTGCTGTCTTCGTTTCCGGTGTGAGAGTCAGCGGTGTTGGAGTTATACCTGAAAGCGGTGCTTTAGAATCTGCTGTGGTTGAGCTAGTGGGATTCAAGTATGAGACCTCGATCAATTTCTTTTTCATGTCCACATGTTCGGGAAGTCAGGGAATGATTTCACTAGTCTCAAAGACATGCCCATCAGAGGATTGAGGGACAGAGGAAAGTAGTGAGTTAGCTGAGACCACTGGTCATCGTCTTTTGATGCTTTAAGAGAGGGAGTTGAAGAGAGAAGAGAGAGAGGGCCGACTACAAGGAGGCAGCGCAATACCGTAATAGAGGGAGATTGTAGAGTCAGATAGAGCTCGCCCTTATTTAGTAATTTGAAGGTAAGAGTAAATGGCCGTCAGCCATTTACGCAATTACTGTAATCTGCTTGGGCCGAACTACAAGAATAGTTGAGGCAGCGACCGATAGGTCGATTGTAGAGTCAGATAATAGCTCGACTGATAAGGGTAGGGATAGATCTTTCGTAGTGTGTTTTTCTTCGTACGTAATGCCATGAACGCAATACTGTAATCCGCTTGCCTTTGGGGCAATATACGACTAGACTATATTATATTATATATAGATGAAAAAACTACTCAAGATCTGCCCGTGGGGTGTAAGCAGATCTCAAGCACCTAACCTTTGAAGTTAAGTGAGTACTTTTTCGGGGTAATACCCAATTCGCGTAAAGAGGGGGTGCCTTCCCTATCCTAAGCGAGGCTCTAGGCGACCAGCTCTGCCGAAGTAGGTTGCCGGAGCTCAGTTTGAATCCGCATCGGTAGGAAGGGAAGCGACCAGAAAGCAATGAGCGAGCCCTGCCCAGCCCACGAAGCAAAGAGAAGGTAGCGACGCTGAAAGAAGACAAGGAAAGCGCAGTCAGTTTAGTTAACAGGCTCTGCCGAATCGGTGAAGAGGCGCAGTACGGTGGCTTAAAGAGGAAAGACCAGACTCTAATAGGATGGGATCAGTTCGGACGGGTGCGATGGGCCAGGCGGGGTTAGGGGCACGTCTTTCTTAGATCAGGCAGGTAAGGTAGGCTTGACCGAAGGGAGGCGAATGCTCAACTGCGAAGCTTTGACAGGCAGAGAGCCTTATCGAGGCAAGTGCATGAGAGGCCGAGCTAGACTGGACGGGGGAGGCAGGACGGGTCTTCGTAGCTCGTTCAAGGCCTATGACCAGGCAGAGGAACGGCAAAGTCAAACTTTGTGCTATCTTTGCAGTCCCTCACAGCGCGATCTTTGCAAACTCCGAAATCTTTGCAAGCAAAACTCTCGCATCTCGCAAGTCTTCGTTCAAAGCAAGTTCACTACTCGGGATACCTCGGGTAGAAGAATCAAAGAGCAGAGGAAAGACCGGACTCGGTGAGGACGGGCTCAGAACGGCAGATCGAGATCACAGAACCTAGGAGTGGAGCGGAGCAGAGTCTGCGTTCCCATCACCGCTAGTCATGCCTGGACCAAGAAGGCGAAGAAAGAGGCTCGCCCTCTATCTCTTTTTAGCACTCAGAAGGCCCTCTATCTCTTTTTAGCAAGGACTCTTCTATTGATGGTAGAAGAAGGACAGAGAGAAAGAATGGCTCAGAGCTCAGAAGCAGGGTAGAGTAATGGGTAAACTCATCAGGCTCATGACCTGAAGACTGTAGGTTCGAATCCTGAAACTGCCTTTCTTCGGTGCGAGACCAGTCAGTTGATGGATTGCAGAGATCGCGCTTGACTCTGCTCGCGCAGCAACTCAGCTTTGATGGATTGCAGAGATCACGCTGTCGCTTACTCAGCCACTTGACTCCGTCGCTCAACTTTGCCCTCCTTGAGAACTTCACTTCCGCTCCTTTCTTCCTCCTTCCCTTTCTATCCCTATAAGGATATCAGTAGAAGAGCATTTAACCTGCCGGCAACCAAACCAAACCATCTTCAGGTCTGACTATAGGATTCCTGCTCCTCCTTACCCTTCTATCCCTATAAGTATTTCCGGGAGGTGAGTTCCTCCTCCTTTATATCCCTATAAGGGTGTCATGTTTTGTATGGGGATTTCATTTCTCCTCTTTTCTTTCTGTCACGCAAATAGCATCTTCTTCTCGGAGATAGGCTCGTAAATAGAACACGCTTCCACTCACTAGCTGCTTCAAGTTATCTCACCCACTCCACTATTAGAGCAGCTACTCTTGCAATCTGTCCCACTAGGAGTTTCTCTTCTCATTTCGATCTGAGACAAGCATGTGTTAAGCATATAGCTAGCGTGAGTCAGGATCAAAGTCAGACTAAGCAAAAGAAAGGTGCGTGGGAGAGGCTCCATCTATCTATCATCCATACTAACCTCAATGATAGAACAAGAACGCAGTGATAAGAAGCAGAGGAAGAGACTGGCACGGGTTCAATTCCAATGGGGCGGACTGATCGGGTAGTCCTTTATTAAAAAAGAATGAATGCTATAGTCACACGTCGCTTCGCTCGTCCCTTCACTGTCCTGCGAGCCTAGGAGCGCTTAGCTTTGACACTGATGGTAGCGCGTAGAAGACACCGAGGTTGAACAAATGACCCAATGTTTATTTGATAAATAAACCTTAGGGATTTATACCTTTCTAAATTAAATGAATTGTCGACATCAAAGGATATACTTTCTATCCCGCCCGGTCTAGTAAGGCATTACTATATATGCTCCTACTACAGTACCCTCAGGAGCGGTAGATCGTCGGTAGCCCTAAAAGGGTATTCAATTCCGACAGCCCCAATATACGACGCTCCTTCAAGAACTCTTTCGCTTAACAGTTGAATTAGACACTGAGCTGCCGGCAGCAAGAATCTATTGTAAGGAACCTTCGGAAGAGCTAAGAGTTATAAAACTCTTTTAGGCTAAGGTGTCCTTAGAAGAGCTGCTACTACAAATGCCTCGGTCGGATTCGGGCTGCCTTAGACTGACAACATAGGGGAGCTCCTTATCCAGCTTAGGCTGCGAAGCGGGCGCGCCCGAAGAGCTGAGCTGCTCTAGAAAGAGTAAACCCACTTTCTTTCTTCGGAACTGCTCCCTTATTTTTTTGGAGGGGAAAAGGGCCCCATTATCCTTTGAGGTAGCTTCGGGTCGTAGAGTATCCTAGTTAGGTCTATAGAATGACGGTAGCTTAGAACTTCCGTTTCGGTCGGAAGTGAAAGGAAATAAATGGGGATAATCTAATTTGACCTTCGCAGCGACAATTGAGGGAACCTTCTAGCCTCATTCTATAGAGTTTGGGATAGTAATGGTTTAGATGTTAGTCTATTCTTGCTTTTGTAAGGTAGCCCAATCTAAGGTTAGATAGCGGAAATCCCTCTATAGACAGTTCATAGAAAGAAGAAGGTAGATCTTACAGTAGGTTCCATAAAGGGGATGTATGCCAGGCTCTCTTATAGTCTAAAATAGCCATATAAAATCAAGTTTACCTCCTCTATCAAAATGGAGAAATATATATTGTAGACCGAGCAAGCTTCAAAAGAAGGAGCTTTTAGCGAGCTAGCGCGCCCCTATTTTATTATTAGTAAAGCTTTTATTTGAATGCTGAGCACAGAGAAGATCTCAGAACAGTTTTCCGGAAGCGTTCGCGAATGCATACCGGAAAATGCAACAGAACGAGGACAGCTGACTATCACTAAAAGTCAGACTACGAGGCTTCTTAGCTCACAGCTGACTACTTATTGAATTGAAAGATTGAGGTCGTTTTTGACTTTTAGAATATTTATAGGGTTTCTTATTCCTATAGAGTTAGAGGAAAGTTTGTTTTTTGACAAACGTTTGCGGGGATTCGTGATGAAACCTTGTTAGCTGGGAATAGAGCATCCTTTCGCTTTCCAAGGGTACTAGGAATGCCCCGTGAAAGACAGGATCCTCTCAGCTGGACACTACCTGGGCCCGTGTATTCGGAAACCATCGGTCGCTAACTTGCTCAACGAAGCATTGCCGGTTTAGAATAACTAGTTGTCCCGAGACTTGGTAGCCCGGGCAGATGCAACAATCTGCTTTTCAGACCGGGGCTGCTAAGATAAGAAGAGGGGGGCGTCGCGGTACCGTTGACCTGAAGTGCTTAGTAGATGGGATGAGAATACACAGGAAGAAAGTGCAAGCCCAATTAGGGCGGACCCCATGTAGTCAAAGACGTTTTGTCAGGAAATGAGTCTTTGGTACGGACGCATCCAATGCCGGATGGATGAACTTCAAGGTCTCAACGAGCCTTTCCCAAGTGCGAATCATATGCTTAAATCTTCATGATCTTGTTTCGCCTCCGTTTCGTCGTTATAACTCCAATCCGTGTCCGGTCGGGTAATTTGATTATTTCCGTAGTGTCTTTAAGGCTACTATTTATCTCCAAATAAGGGTCCTACTGAACTATGTAAACAATTTTTTAATTAAGCGTTTCCGGCTCTTGAAAACTGAACTTCTTATTGTGATGATGTTTTTGTCTTTGTTCGCTTACCTCCTAAAAAGGAGAGGTGAGAGGCTGATTTAAACCAGCTGTTGACCTCAGACTTGAAACTCCTACTAGGGCTGCTCTCGTGGTGCCTGAAGGTCTACGACTCGTATTCCATCCTCTTAGAATAAAATGCCCTTGTCCGTTTTTATTTGAATTTTTCATTAAAATATTCGTTTCAGCGAAAACACTAGCTGCTTCTTCTCGAAGCGAAGACTAAGAAGGGATTCTATGCGTGGTGGATTCCATTCCTTAATGTGCCTTTAGAGCATCCGAATGCCCACCCAGACCGTCTATGCGAAATAGATGCTTCCTGTCCTTTAGCAGTTTAAGAAAGTGGAGATTCCTCTCTAGAATTTGAATAAGGGGATGCCATCTATGAATCTTTTTCAGAGTCCTCCTTCCTTGCAGCCTTTGATTGCTAAATCAGTTGATATTCGCGGATTTGTCTCAAAGAGGCTTAAGAGTTCATTAAAGATTCCATCTATAGCGTGGATGGATAAGCCTGAAGGTGCTACTAAGTGGTCTAACTCGAATCCCCTTCCTGGAATGGTGGGAAAGCTCTCCTATAAGGCCTTTCTTCGGACTCTTTTACTTGGTTGGGACTTCTAAATAGTGGAGACACTGCTGCTACAACTCTATTTCCTCGCTGATGGATTCTTTCCAATCTTCAGAGGTCATACGAGGTTCTGAAAGAACAAATGACCTAATGTTTATTTTATAAAGAAACCTTAGGGCTTTGCTTTCCTTTATTGACATTCTAAGGTGACTTCTTGACCCCTAAGCAATTTATTGAAAGTAGAGCAAAAAGGCTTTTTCAAACAGAATTCCTGCGCTGCGGCGGAAAGAGCTTTTCTTCGAAACCTGCTTGAGAGGGGAAGCACCTAGTGAAACCGAGTTCACTCCTTCCCTATCATGGAAGTTTGCTCAAACCCTTATCTTCTTTCTAGCTAGTTCTTAAAAAATATGGACTTTCTTTTATTTCATAACCTTAGCTTCGGAATCGTCTCAATCCTTATCTGCTTCACCTTGGTTCTAGACTCAAATCCTTCTTTGGAATTGAATTTCTCTCTCATAGGGCCAAAGGCCGTAGCTTAGCGAGCGTCTTCGTTATAAGAACATCGTCACTCAAAAGACGAGACTTGGATCGAGGATCCACGCCTTCCCTTACGGAAAGGTCCGCTCCCGCTCATGGAATTGTTGAATTCATTTCCTCTTCCCTACCTGACTCACCGGCATCGGGCTCTCGCTTGTCAGTTTGGCTTTTCATTGTAAAATCCCCTTTCCGCTGGAACCTTATTCCTTGACGGCTATAGAGCCACGGAAGAGTGAAAGGCAGATACTGAAGTTGCTTATTCGCAGGCGTATGATTCGTCTGCTTCTTCAAATGTTGATTCTACAGCAGTGCCAACTTCTGTTCCAGAATCAGTCCCTGGAACAACTATAAGAGAAACTACAACCTCTGCTGCATCCTCTACGGATGTATAATTCTATTGTTCTAGAATCACAGTTTAGCTAATGGTTATTAAAATGAATGTTCTTTTCATCGATCGAAAGATGCTCTAGACCCGCCCACCGCTCCTCTCTGGAACTATCGCAAAACGTTCTCTCCACCGCCCAACCTCTCTGAATGAAGAGGGTTTGACCATAGGGTCACACACAAGCAAGGGTGTAAGCAACTAGTGAAGCCTGAGCTCTCGATTCATTCATCTCAATCTCATCTTTGTCAGCTCTTTCTGAGCTATTATCTTAACATCTTTATCAAAGCCCTCCGATCAAGTAGGAAAGACAAAGGGAAAGGTTCTATATAAATGAATTTAAGAGTAAGAGGAAGCATAGCTATAGCTTAGTGTTTGAGAAGAGTGTGACTGGAGTCATAGGCCTATAATAGCATAGCAGAAGCTTAAAGACTGAAAGTGACCCGCTTATAGCAACTAGTTGAGTGAACTTATAGAAGAACCATAGGCAAGGGGAAATGTGTAATAGTAGAACTATAACAGTGGGTGGTTCGTGACTTTTTCAGTGGTAAGCAGAAGAGTCAGAGTGATCCTCAAAATTCGTTTTACCTTACTCTACTCTAATTGTAAGAGAACTAGAAAGAGGCTGTTTAAGAAGGCCGAACCCACCTAGGTTGCTTGCAAAGAGGGATCCTATAGCTAAGGAAGCCTTGAGGAGGAAGATGTCGCCGATATTTTATTCTATTCTATATACCCTAAGATTCTGAAAGAAATGAATCTGGTAACTAATGCCGCCAGAGAGGCTGAGGTTATATATAACGTCGCATCGCCTCTGACAACTTCTTTTGCTGAACCAGTATCTGAGACAACTTCTGTCGCTTCAACGAAGGTTCTATATAAAATAAATGAAAAGAAATCTTTCACCGAGTAGTGGAACGATCTCCCGATGGGATGCTTTTAACTAATTGAATTGGATGACGCCTGATGTCTCCTTCATTGTCTCCGAGCGGAGGAAAGATAGGTGATATATAATTAGCTGGTCCTCTTAGTGAGAAAGTGAGGTTTTTTCTTTCAAAGCCCAGCCTTCGAATTGATGACCAACCCGCTTGTGATTCCTTACCATTCGTAACCTAGCATTCATGATTCACCGAAGATGTAAACCTCACCTATTAGTATAGATGGTTTAGTTGGTTAAGCATAGAGATGGAGCCCGGCCACATCCTTTGAAATGGAATGTTTCTTTTGAACAGCCAGAGATTTCGATTTTGAGACGTGCCAAGAACAGGCATATAGTGTGGATGGCTCTAAGCTCAAGACGTAGCACTTAGTTCGAGGCTACCATGTCTGCTAAGATAAAGACTATGCCGTTTACGACTTCGTCGTAACCTTATGTATGGAGTTGGAGTATGCAACCCTACTTGAGTCATATATGACCTTCTGGTCTTTTGAAGTCGGAAGAAAGGGAATTGCTTATGTTTGAACGATTCTAGTTACTAGTAACTAATCAAGTAGAGCGGTAAGGACGAAGAAAATCTAAATTCTTTATCTAGGACCGTTGAATATCAGCTACTTCCTCGTCCAATAACGAGAAATACTTGCCCGGAAATTTACAATAAAGCTTTCGAATTTGGTCTGAAAGAGACGTCCATTGCTTTTTTCTACATACATTATGAAATCACCACTCCCATATTTTGCAGGGGAGTAACATCGGGAATCGAACCCTCAAAGAGCCCCGCCGGAAGGTAAGGCCTGTGCTTGCTTCTAGGCTTCCTTCTTCTATCTTCTAGTCGAGGTGAAAGCTTTCAAAGAGCTGAGTCCTTCCCCCTGCTAAAAGCCGCTCCACGGTGGTAAAGTCTCATCTTGTGTGTTGGCCGAAGTGACAATAGTCACATTGAACCCTCGAATATGTTCGAAGACCTCGAAATGATCTTCCAGTTCTGGGGATAATTCGCAAAACTCCGTTTCCATCGAGAATTGAATGGAGTTTTCCCGTATTGCGACCGGAGAATCTAACAGAGACATTACTATCGCGATTCTTACCGAAAAATGAGACATTCCATGCCCTCGGAGAGTGCTTTGTCGTGCCAGGTCACTGACATATCCTTTGTCTTTATTTGACCCCAAGAATAGATTTTTTCGAAACGACTTTCCTGTCGAACCCCTTTGTGTCTGTATGAATTTCTGACCGCGCGGAATCTCCATAGCCAATTTTCCATTTTTTATTATTAAATTATAGGGTGCCTTTGGTACTACTCTTATTTCACACGATCCAGGAACTTCCATAACGTTGGCGTGATTCGGTTTGAGCAACGGATCTTGACGTGATACATCTTCGTAATGAAAATGGAGTGAAAACATGAGTTGACTTTGACAGTCTCTTTTGTTCTGCTCCCTCAAAAAAAAAAGAAAGGGGAGACAACATTTTCACTGTACGAAAGTGTTGGAAAAACGTTAGTTTATTTTGGTTGTTGACCAACGTAAAGCGCGGGAGGTTTTGGGCATTTCTTCTTCTCTTACGATATTTCGAGTTAGATTCAAAGAGATTTCCTCGCTGTTCTATGGAAATGCCGGGTTGAGAAAACCCTTCGAAGAGACACCCGGAGGAGTCGAAACCCCAGAAACGAGTGCTGCTCCCATCCCCAATTCTCCTACACAAACCTCTCGAGAGCATTGAACGTTTGGAACGCGTTGGAACATCCTTGTCAGATGCACAGGCAAAGGAGACTACTCCCCCTACTCCCATATGGCCTCTTATAGCTCAATTGATCTTCATTTATACCATCCCTTCACGATATGTATGTCCGCCGAGGAACGAGTGACCACAAGCTCCGCTTAAGCGCTCGACATGCAGTTAGCTCAATCTCCGGGAAAGGCTACTAAGCCAATTGCGTACCCTTAATCCAATAACCCAAATCGGGCCCGGTTTTTTAAGGTTCCTCGGTGACTGAACCATAGCCTTCTATGAACTGGTAGGTCTTTCTTGAAGAACACTCGCCCCCGGCTACGTTCTTTCACGCTGTCGCTCGAGTGCCTTTTACCTTATAGCCTCTTCGCCCCTTCCCAATTTAGTAAGTTCTAGGGCAGCTCTTCGCCCCTTCCCTACGTTCAGCTCTTCGCCCCTTATTGAGTAAGCTCCTATCGTCTCACCTTATCCACGATAATCCTTCCCGGCTTAAATAATAGGGCAGCTCTTCGCCCCTTCTCGGCTGTGGTCTAATGGGCTTCACTGCCCTGGTTCAGACTCATCCCTTGGTTCTAATTCATTCCATTTCTACTGCTGGGAAGGGGGTGAACCGGAATCTATTCCTCTGTCCTACGGGCCCCATTGGCAGCTAATCTTCGTAAGCGACTCTTCAACCGAGAGATCCGATCTTGATTCAAAATAGATGGATCCGAGTCTCTCTCAGTCGAGTGAAATTCTCAAGTCATTTCCGTGTCACGGGTCTGCTACACCGCTACGTGGGCTCTCTCTCCGGTACTTTACCTCTAGCCCACATTGCCTTTCACTCCTCTAATGAAGCTAGTCCACTCCGGTTCGCTTCGGTTGGGCTCACGTTCAACAGTTGCATCGGTCCGTTCCGCTCAAGCAAGGCATGAGTGTGATCGCAGCCACGGTTCCACTTATATAACAACAACTCAGTCGACGAGAGGAATGCATCCCAAGAGCCTTTCACTCCTAGCCCCCTGTCTTCCCGGAGACCTTTGACAACAATGGCACAATAAGATGCTCAATTCGGTCTCGGTCGCACACGTGTCCTACTCATTCACCAATGAAGCAATCGATCGAAAGATTCTCTTCGGCTCGGCCGGGCTGCGTCACTATTCATCAATCATCTTTTTCGGTGACAATAATCAAGCAAGAAAGACAGAACTGAGTCGGCCAAGCGCTCCTTGAAGTCGCTCTCGACATCGGATCGAACATCTCATTCGAACTATAGTTTTGCGGGAAGATGTCCATCCGGCTCCAAAAGCGTATGGGCGGGGCCTCTCTCGCCTTCACTCTCTTTGGACTGCTTCCCAGGTAGATCGAACACAATGCTATCAAATATCATCGGTGCAAGACTGAGCTATCAACTAGTAGATGAGTTCGTGCTAGGCATTCCGCGTCACTGGGTCTTAATAAAGAACCTTGTCTTTGACCATTGAGTCTTCAGCCACTCACTCTAGAGATCAGATCGGCTGACATAAAGAACTTGGATAGGGACTTGATTTAGATCTGTTCAAAGGGCAAGGAGCCTAGTCAGACTCGGAAGGAGTTCTTTTATCCAGGCTTTTCACGTTCATACCTTATTCTTTTCGCTAAGCCCTTTCTTCGGAGTCACGGGAGCTCATGAGATGATGAGTGCCATGCGGGACAGAGACTCCTATCCAAACAAAGTAGCCGAATAGTTGAACTCATGACAAGCACAGGTATGAAGGCAAGGCGGAGGCCTATTCCCAATCCAGTGCCCTCAGCCCTCCCGAAGGACCGGAATGCCCGCTGCTCGAGGGAAGTCGATGGGCCCAGCTGCACAGTCCAAGCTCAGAGTAGCAACAGGAAGCACCACGTAGACAGACACTCGATGGCAGAGCGGACAGTCGGAGCTCCGTGAATGATCCTATCCTATCCTAATCTGATCCGACATAGTAGATGCTTGACTCTTAATGAAAGAATAATTGGTAGGGACTGATAGTGATGAGGAGCGAAGAAGTGCAGACGACGCCGGACCAGATCTATAATTCAAGGGAGGTCTTCCTCTGCCAGCTACCACGGACTCTTCCCTCTTACTAGCCCGCTTCACTACTCTAAGGTGCAATGGTTTGTGCCCCGCTACGGCATGGCTTCTTCTTGGGAGGATCCTCCACGTGAGCTTTCTTCGCTTCAATCGAGGCTTCTCTCTTTATCCCGGGCACTGCTTAGCCAGTCGTTTCCTTCTACTAGGAGGTTTTCTCTATCACCAGAGCTTGAACCTTGACTTCTTGATTACTAATGTGGAGACAGACTTCTTAGAAGAGTACCCCGCTGTCTCCGACTTCGCTTATATTTATAAGTAGGGAACCGCATTTGCTCTTCGCACATCGGTAGAGAGACTCTCCATCTCCGATGCATGGTCGGATAACCTTGGTATTTGACTCTTCTTTCTTGCTGCTCTATCTTGGCCCAAGGGAAGGGAATGATGGCTGGCACCAGGCCGTCCGAAAGAGTGAGACGAGATGGGGAGGATCATAAAATGATCAGTGAAAGAGCCTAGAAGATTCAGGAAGGTCTTCTAGACGATCTTCGGGGTGGTTCTTTCGACTTCGCTTACACTCGGCTACTTCCTTTTGCGGGAAGCTCTCCTTCGACTTCGCTGATGTGAGAAAAGAGCTTCTTTATGGAGGTCTTGTAACATTCGTGCCATAGGAAAACTCATTCCATCTACTCTCCTTTAGCGCTCACACGGATAAAGGTTCATGCTTCTAAGTGAAGGAGAAGAACTCAAATACGCGAAAGTAGCTCCACCAACTACCGAGCCAAAGTTATGAGATGTTGAAAGAGATTCCATGGTTCTTGTTCTAGGAAAGAAGGTTTTATATGCGTTCGGAAACCATTAAGCAGCTTTTCATTGATAGCAAATGAGATGTAACGTTACGCAGAATACACCTTTTATTGACTGACCGGATCTCTCATTCCATAAGGAGTGATAAGTGGTATATAGAGAGAACCACGTGGTAGGATTAGAGGAGACCATTTGTGAGAGAGAGTTCATTATTGTATATCGTGTGCATTGCCAAAGAGTAGATTATATGAATGGTATGAGACATGACAAGATCAATCAAGAGTCTCTATGAGGTGGGGAAAGCGCTCAGCTGCGTACTAGGAAGAGGCCAAGGGTAGCGGGAGATCTTCTTCAAGGCTCCGTACCTTTTGAGTACGCTAGAGAAAGAGAAGCGTTTCCCGTCTTCCCTTGCCTTAGTGAGTTCCGGAGAGTCCCGAGGACAGATTCGTGGAGAGGAAGAACAAAAGCCACCGGAAGAAATCATACTAACAACTAAGCCACTGGCAAATTCAAATAGAATGAGTCAAAGGTGAAGCCTTCTCTCTCGGGGATATGAGCTTGGATAGGAGCCAGCTCCCTACTACCTCTCAAGTCAGTCGTCTTTCTAATCCAAGCAAATCTTATCTTTTAATTGGAAACCTCTTATCGTCAGTCTCTTTTAGGTCGGGACAGTGTAGTATTCTCATATGAATCTCTTTCCATGGAATCTGAATCTCTTCACTCGGAAGGGGGGCAGGAGGACCGGGTGGTACGCTCTTGTAGCTGCTTTTCTTTCAGCAGAGGTACGAGTCCTTATATAATCTTTATATTCCGGAAGCTCGCGGTAGGGATGCCTATCACGTATATTGTATTGGGCGAGGCCATTCACATTCGATCTCAGCCGGGCGGCGGCACCATCTTTATATGCACGGCAGTGGGTCCCGCGCGATCCTATTAGTTGTCTGGTCCCGAACTATTCGCCTGAAGGACAAAAGCATGAAGAGAAGCACCTGCTTTCATTAGTCCGTCTTTCCACTCTCTTTCCTTTTTGTACCGTACGAGAGAGTGAATTAAAAGTAGGATTCGGCTTGGCACAATGCTACGAACCATAAGGAGAAAAGAAAGACTATGGCAACTCCGCTCAGAGGGATCGAGTGGAACTGGCTCTAAAGAAGAAGCGGACTGGAGAATCGCTTTCCAAATAAGTAGATGAGGGGAAAGAAAGATCCCGATTCCTCTCTTCTCCCTAGCAATTGCTTGTCTTACTCGCTGGCTACTGCCACTGCAACCAGAGGGGGGGAAGACCTCAGCTCAGTGGAAAGCGAAGGGGAAGGGTAGGGGCGAATGATAATGACGCCTCGAGGGTTCGGGTCAGGAGCGCTAGCCCAAGCATCATAGGCAAAGTTTCATATCAGCAGGTAATAAAGAATCCCGCCGAGCAGTAAAGAGTAGTGGGAAAGCCATCTCTCATCTCTTTCAAGCACTCTAAGCCGAATGGACAAGCAGCGAAGAATCGAGGCCCGAGTGAGAAGGGGCGAAGAGCTGCCCTTAATTTAGTAAGTTGGGGAAGGGGCGAAGGTAAAGAGATATGAACTATATCGGAAGAAGCTATCCTGACTTTCATTAGGGGAAGAAGAAAGAGTGAGCTGAGTGGAATGTCCTTTAACCAAAGCATCAACTGAGAGGATACGATCGTCAGAACCGACCAGGCAGCATAAGAAAGCTCCTTCTGGGGCGCAACTGACATCCATTACGAAGAAGGTCTCCGCCTACTCTATCAAAGATCCAAGCAGCGGTCATTCCCTTCAATAAAGAGCATATTCAAGGGAAGCGTAGCCATAAAGAAGAATCAGTTCGTAGTGGAGGGCATGCCTCTCCCCATTAACGACTCTAGCTTATGAATAGCCCTAAAGACCATGAACTCTACTCATAAGAAGCTGCAGTCGTTCATTCCAGTCCATGAAGATATTCGCAATTACTGTAATCTGCGGATAGCCATTCACTCTAACCATTCACGCGGCGGAAGAAGATGGAGGATCCAGAATCACTTGTTAGGGAATGGGGAAAGAGTCTAGAGTCTGTCTGCTCTCAGGAAGGAATATCTCCTCAACTCAGGATTTCTATAGCAGAATGGAATGGATATAGGAAGAGCTTTCTGTGAACAAGGAAGGATTCATTCTATCTAATAGTTGTTTGAAGTCCGTTCAAACCTCTTCTATCTGTATAAGAGAGAGACTCAATAAAATACAATCGTCTTCTTCTGTATATGAGATTGATATGCGCGGGCCTCTATCTATATGAAGGTTGGACGAACTTGGATACTGATTCTAGAATGAAGATAACCTGTGTCAGATAGAATTGACATTGATCCCATGTCTTTATTGCCTAAAAAGCCTCTTCCCATTGATACTTGGAAAGCCCGCCTTAAGGAACGTGCGTGGGCGGATAAGAGAACTAGAAACCCCCTTGACTAGTCAATCAATTCAAGTTCTTTTGGTTGCGTACCTTGACTTGACCTTCCTTAGCCGGCTAGTCCACGGATCCGGTATACTTTCGTGGATCTTCCAAATGATCTCTGACAAGAATAGTCGAGCTCTCTTCAACCTTGCCTGGAAAAGTGTGAAAAGAGCTCAGTCGCATCCGTCTGACGATCCAAATGCTTAAGAGACTGCGATCAAGCGGAGTCCCTCAGTCAAGAAGACACTTTTAACCGGCCAAGCATAGGACATAATCTATGACTGACCACCAGCTCTAATCGAAGAAGACGTCTACCTGCATATCCATGCTATCCGCAGCTAGCTTGAGTCAGGATCTTCCCATGAAAGCGGAGCAGGGGTCTCATGGGCTCGGTGAAGATGTAGTGGTTCATTCCTGGCATTGCGCAATCCTATCTTTTTTTATCGAAAAGATTCGGTTTGCTATCTTGCCCAGTTCGACCTCTGCCCCTACGATTATCCCATCTCTCTGAATCTAAGGACTTGTGAAGACCAGCGCGGCGAATCTCCTTTTTCATGTTATCGAAAGTGGAGTGAACTCTCTTTTCGAGCCCGATACGGGCTATGTTATGTGCGATGGTTCGTTCGAGCGGCAGCGACGTGTTCAAGGGTATCGTCAGATAGCTCGACCATAGGGGTAGGGGTAGGGAGAGATTCTTTCTACGTGTGTTTAATCAAGGAGTATAAATAGCTACGCAATATACGACTATCCTCAGCCATTCACGACTACTATAAGTTGCTTGGAGCGATTTATGTTATAATGACGCGCTCGCTTATATAGTTAAGGAGAGGGACTCAATTGCAGAGCGACGTGGAGAGCTAGAGATCCTACAACTACGGCAGATCTTTCTTACTAAATTCATTCATTTTTGACTTCATCTCCAAACGGTAGGTAGTAAATGGAAGGTGAGAGTTCATGGCTAAGACTATCCGACGCCATGAACGACTGGCCAGTATTGTTGCCTTTGGGGCTACGCAATTGTAGACTATCCTCAAAGGAGTATAAATTGCGTAGCAATTGTAGACTATCCTCAGGGGAAAGACAATTTATACTCCTGTAATTCACTCTTAGGGATCGTTTTATAGTAAGGGAGATTGCATCTTTAGATAGGCTCGACCGTAAGCGAGAGGGACGAGTGCGAGGGCTCTCGCGCGTAAGCGCGAGAGAGACGAGATACCGCTGAACCGGGTATGAGACTAAGCGAGAGAAACGGAGTACTTATTATGCTCTCTTTATTTCAGGAGAGTGAATTCAATGTGAGTTCATGGGCATCTAAAGATAGAAGTAGCTCGAGGGGAGAGGCACAAGAGACATGTTGAAGCTAGTACCATCTTATCCAAAATTTGTTCAAGTTCGGCACTTAAAGTGAAGCAGCTGCCCTATAACTTCCTAGTTCAGGTTATGTAGTACACTCGACTTCTTGGGCATTCAAAGATGGACTCGAGCGAGGAGGACTCTTTGGCATATTCTAATTCACGGTTGGTTGGATCCCGAATGCGTACTAAAGGATAAGGATCACTTGAACGCCTCTATATGGGGAACGGGTATTTGCTTAACTTAGTGACCTCCCAGTAGATAAAGTAGTTGCAAATTCTGTCCGGGAGCTACACTCAGCTATACTTAAATAATCAGTCTTCGTGCCTTTCTGCTCTAACTGCTCTCTCTGAGCTAACGAGGGCTTTTTTAAACTGCGAACTCCTCATACCAGATATTGATCTTGGATAGGAGCCGGCATATTCAAGGGCCGAGGTAACGACGGGCTGTACCTTACGCGTACTTCTGTTACTTGAAAGAATTTCATAACCTTTCCTCAATTTAAAGATAGTTGGCTTCTTTATTAAATAATAAAGTACCGGCACCGTTCTTCAGCTGCCCGTGCCCGTTACTCGCCCCTATCCTTTACTTATTATATATGTACCGAACGCGTACTCTTAATTCAATTCTTTCCATTCACACGTCGCGATGCTCGTCCCTTCCTTTAGTCACACTAAGCTTCGCTCGTCCCTACGGGATATCTAGATTCAATAGAGACAGGATAGGTAAAGTCAATGACTTTCTCGGTACAGGATTTCGAGACAGAGCAGTCCTTGCAGTCGCATTTATTACAGAACTCTGTATGCTTTCGTTTGCGTTCCATGAACTCTGTTGTCTGCTTTTCCTACTTCGTTTTAGGCATATACTCTTTTCACTCACATTCTCTTTTTGTTTTTGTTTTCATGCCCTCTTTTTTCTTTCTTAATCTCTTTCCCTTGGTAGATTCTAGATCATCGTCTTTCGTTGGAAAAACCAACGCCAACGCTTTCATAAAGTCTCTCTATTTCGATTTTGGAGCAGAGCAATAAAAGAATGGAAATTCCCCAATGATTGAAGAGTTATTCAGGAGATTAGACTTATATCTTTGTCATCCAGATCAGGAAATACTCAGTTATAAAATGGACTATCTGATCAAGATGAAGGAAATAGCAAGAATGAGTGCTGAAATGAGGATCAAGGACGGCGCCAGCCCACTTGAGCAATTTTCCATTCACCCATTAATGATGATGAAGATAGGCAACTTTTATTTCTCATTCACAAATCCATCCTTGTCTATGCTGCTAACTCTCGGTTTGGTCCTACTTCTTCTTTTTTTTGTTACGAAAAAGGGAGGGGGAAAGTCAGTGCCAAATGCTTGGCAATCCTTGGTAGAGCTTCTTTATGATTTCGTGCCGAACCCGGTAAACGAACAAATAGGTGGTCTTTCCGGAAATGTGAAACACAAGTTTTCCCCTTGCATCTCGGTCACTTTGACTTTTTCGTTATTTCGTAATCCCCAGGGTATGATACCCTTTAGCTTCACAGTTACAAGTCATTTTATCATTACTTTTGCTCTCTCATTTTCTATTTTGATAGGCATTACGATCGTTGGATTTCAAAGACATGGGCTTCATTTTTTGAGCTTCTCATTACCTGCAGGAGTGCCACTGCCGTTAGCACCTTTTTTAGTACTCCTTGAGCTAATCCCTCATTGTTTTCGTGCATTAAGCTCAGGAATACGTTTATTTGCTAATATGATGGCCGGTCATAGTTCAGTAAAGATTTTAAGTGGGTCTGCTTGGACTATGCTATTGTTGAATAATCTTTTTTATTTCATAGGAGATCCTGGTCCTTTCTTTATAGTTCTAGCATTAACCGGTCCGGAATTAGGTGTAGCTATATCACAAGCTCATGTTTCTACGATCTCAATCTGTATTTACTTGAATGATGCTACAAATCTCCATCAAAATGAGTCATTTCATAATTGAATAAAAATGAGGAGCCGAAGATGAACGGGGGCGGCAGCTCGTTGACTTTACGTTGGTTTCGGTTCGATCTACTATCCTTTTTGAAGCGGATAGTTCACAGCGCTCATTCTCCAAATACACCTACAAAGCCAACTCATGTTTCTACTATATTTCTTCCATGAGTTGTCCCCGATACAATTCCCTTTAGAGTGGATTCTAGATAGAAGTCAATTCCTCTTGGCCTTCTGCGCCGCATTCATGATCGTATCTATATACGTATTATGGAAAGTAAGAAATTTCAAATCTGAGTTTCTTCGGACTCTTTAGAAACTGACAAAGATTTTGTGTTATTGGGGTTTTTAGGAGTGGTCTTGGTTCTTTCCTTAAGCATTCCAATCGCCTATTGCGATGATCAAAATGCCTTCTTGCCCCCACCTAGTCCGGTGCCATTGCCGGGGGAACCGGTTGCTCCCCCCGAGGCTCCGCCGGTACCGCAGCAACACCAGTCGTTATACCCCAACCACGCTCTTCTTTCGGATGCCGCCCGAAGGCACATTCTTTATACCCTCCCTCCTTAATTTAGGGGGTAATGATGACTTAGGGCGCATGGTTTCCATTATTGACAACCAAGTCGTAGTGGAACGATCCGTCGAAGCAGCATTAGTAGAAGAAGGTTTTAGAAGGGAGTCCATTATGGCCAGCTATACGGAGATTCGCGGCATTCTCCATTCTCCGCAAGGGGAGCTCTTGAGCATCAGTTCTACGTGAGCCAGATAAGGGAACGGGGGACCCGACAAAGCATTCCCTATCGGCGGATTGTGAGAGCCATCCAAAACTTTTCTCTTTTATTATAACGATCGGAAATGCATCTTTGGATTCTTTCTTGGTGTAGTCTGACTTCTCATACTCAAAAAGATGAATAAAGGAGTAGGACAAGGCCCCCAGCGATGGGGGGAAAGAAGAGTGGGTACGTGGGCTTCTTTCACTTGAGTTTCATAGTCGCATGTGTCACGCATATAGATCTTTCACTCTCATCTCTCTCCTCTAATCCTATCCCGTATTCCGTCGTTCTCTCTCTCCCGTATTCCTACCACGTGGTTCTCTCTCTTTATACCCCGTCGAAGATTTGATCACCACACCAAAAAAACACCAGATTCATAGGAGATCAATAAGTGCGAGGTTCTTAAGTGATGGGGGTGCCATTACGAGCCTGCTATTGCTTTCCCGTACGATTACTCAGCTATTCTTATATATAAGATCAGATCTGGAAGGTTTTGCCGGCATGAAAGAAGCCCACTTATCTTTCCCCACTTAGCAGGGGTTGTCCTCCTCCTATTTCTTGTACTAGTATGATAGTCGATCTTAATTAAAGGACTCTTTTCCGCAGATACTGATTTTTTATCTTTTCCCGTCCTTCCGCTTCGACCTTCCTCATTCCATCGTAGAGACTTCGCCATTCATAAGAGACCATGAATCTTCCGCACATACCGGACAAGTGGAGCGGAGCAGCACCAGCCAATTGAAGCTCTTCCAGGACAGGCAAGAAAGAGATAGAAGAGAAAGAGATAGAAGAGAAAGAGATAGAAGCGAAGAGAAAGGAATCCCGACCATCTCTCAGCATCAAGTCTAAGACACCCTTCCTCTCAATCAAGTGCCTGCCCGAAACCATTCATTCCTCTCTCCCCCACTAGTAGGACTAGGACCTCCACTCGCTGGGCATGAAAAGAAGATGCCTCTGACCTTGATATACAATATATATGATCTTATGAAGATCTTCTAGTCTCAGTAGCGGGACTACCATGTTCTCGCACTATCCGCGCTCGGCTCTGATCTTGGGGAAGCACTTCCTCTCCCCGCTACGCACCTATGGCTTCGTTCACTATGGATGGTACCATTGACTCGGAGGACTCACGAAGTCGAGAGAGAGAGACTTCTGATTAATGTGACTTAGCTATGCGTCACGGTCCTTGCTTGAGTCCGCCTCACTGGTCATAGCCTCTTCGGGGGCATCAATCATCCGGTCTCGCACTCCCGTTCGGTCGATTGAATGTAGGTCTCGGTGCCATTGAGTCGCTTTCCCATTGTCACCGGATGAACCAATGAACACTCGGATCTCCCGTAGTAGATCGGGATCCTCCCTCGCCAGAGTTTACTAGCGAGAAAGTCTCCGCGTCACAAGAACTCCAACTTCGCGTCAGCTATTCTTCACGTCAAGTTCGTTCGCTCGCTCGTCACCCCAGATCCTTGGTACCACATTAGGTTTGACCATTCTTTCCCACACAAATCAGACTTCTTTCTGCCATGCATAGTAGAAAAGAGTACTTTGATTAGGAACGAGGGTACCGACGTAGAATTCGAACCTTTGACTTTTGCTTTAACTTCCATCGAGAGTAATGCTGCACGGGGCTAGTTCACAATAAAGCTCACTTACTCTTTAATCACTTATTAAAGATCCCACCAAGACCCAGTACTTATTAAAGATCCCACCAGGACCCAGAGCACCATTCGAACCTACGAACCTCAACCTCGCATGGCATCGACGAAACTTTGCCTTGTACGTCTAGGTCTTCCCATTACTGACTTTCTCTATAATGAACGGTAACGTAAGGACTCCGGGCTCCGATACCAGCTAAACCACTTACGATGCAGAAGAGAGCTAGGACACAAAAGAACTCTCTTCGCTTCACAGAGACCTAGTCTAGTCAACCTTAGTATAGAAGAAGGCCCCTCCCTCCATTAGAGCTACCAGAGGTCTAATCCTTTCACCCATCCCTTCAGATCTTGACACACACTACTAGGCTAGGATAGGAGCGCTACTATCCACCTACGCGACCACTACTCTTTAGAAGAGAGTTCGAGATCGAACCACTTGGGATAGACATTTGCTCCTCGGCTCCAATCCCCACCCTTATACTAGTAAGCACCTTACTACTTATACAGTCTTAGCGTAAGCACCTTACTACTTATACAGTCTTAGCGTAAGCACCTTACTACTTATACAGTCTTAGCAGCGGCACTTACACATAGCAAGCACCTTTCATTGCAGCTGGGCTTCCTTCATTGCTTAGATAGAGAAGCACCTTTCATTGATTCCAAACCAGTAACTGCCCGTAAGAGAAGAATAACTTAATATTCGGCCTATACGAACAATAAAGAAAGAGAATCGAATCCATGCTTACACAGAAGACATTCATGAGACAGCCATCAACCACTTCTGTCCTAAGATAGCACACACTCCATTAGAAGAAAGAACTCCAGTTCAAGACGATAGGAATGAATGCCTATCACGACGAGCCCCTAGCCCAGCCCTCCTTGGCTCCCACTTTATGAACCACTTGTACACGTAAGGCAAGAAGAGAGATGCCTGTGAAGCCACACTGCCCCAAATTCCATTCAGAGTCAAAAAGAGCACCCTTCGGTCGGGCACTACTCACTGTCTTGTCCAAGCAGCACAGCACACAAATGAATGAGCCAACAGGCAGAGGAATGAAAGCAGCTACACCACGCTTACGTCGGATACTTGTACCACACATTTCTCTGTCACGCAGAGGCTCTCACTCAAAACAGAAAACATCCAAGCATATCCGATCCCATAGCCAGTTCAACTCCATTCCCATCAATAAAGCTACCCTTCACCACCATTCAAGTCAGATCGCTTCACCACCAGTGAAGTCACATACTGATAGATAGTTCCATCCAGAGGTTCATGGTCGGGACTTACAACCTTTCCTATAACACTAACTCTTCCTTTCAAGAAAAGAACGGGGGTCAAGTTTAGTGATACTAAACCTCAGGGAGACCAGGAAGTAATAAGCCATAAGCACGCCGTTGAACCGATCCCACGTCCATTACAGCACAGCACCTCAATTCGGGCCTTGAACTCAAGCAGTCCCATTAAATCCATAGGACTAGACTGACTGCCATATATTAGCCTAGGACTCCTCATACCACTTACTCACTTCAGTCAGCCCCAACACCATACTCTTAAGTAGTCCATGCCATACTAGCCCTTCCACACATGTGACCCGACGAACTAAGAGCCACCATTTCCAAGACCCTATAGTACGATCTCACACTCCTATGAGAAATTAGTAGGTAGTACCTTAACCAACAGAAGATAAATAGTACAGAGAAAGTAGGGGAGCCAGGGATCAAGCAAGAGTAGAAAGTAGAGATTCTCAGATTATAGAGAATCAGAGGAAAGGCCTGGCGTTATACAGAGCTAGAACAGAGATCTCAACATCTAGGACCTTGGAAGAAAGACTGAAGCTACATCGTACGAATCCAAAGCAGTTCAGATAAAAAAGTACAGCCCAGCCACTACCAAGCTGACATAGATCCCGTACCAGAGAGTGACACTTAGCCTTCTCTTATCCGCTCTTCCAATTGAGATCATAGGCACACGAAAAACGGACACTGCGCCGAGGACCGGAAGAGACCTTCCCTTGAAACTCACACTCTCTCCCATGCAACACAGATAGACACGGCACCACCTGAGAAACTCCACTAACTATCACAAGAGTTCGAGACCATTAACTCCATCACCGGTCTAAACACAGAAAGGGGCAAAAGTCAAGAGCTACCATTCCTATTATATACTTTCTTATCCCGAACTTGAAACATAGTCCTTAGCTGAAGTCCACCATAGAGAATCTCAACCCAAGACAGAGCAACCAACAATAATGAAGACAGGCCAGCAGTCTTCAACTAAACCGCCCCAGTTAGAGATAAAAAACCAGTCAGAGCGTCCTTCCTCATTAGCAGAGACAGTCCACTTCCTTGAGCCTGAGAACAACCCACTCCTAGCAACCATTCACTGACCAGAGACAAGTCATTAGTCGGGACAGACCAGACAATTAGTAGGGACCCAGAAGAGAGATAGAAAGAGAGACCTCCCCCCAATAGTCCACCAGTACAAATCCCTATGAACGAGCCAGCGATGCGGTTCCATTGAATGCCCCAGCGAGGCGGAACGGAGTGGAGCTGAGCCAAATAGGCAGCACACCCTGCGTAGCGGAATGCGGTAGAAGGCGTCTAGCGGCACTCCGTAATTAAAAGGCTCTTTAATCACAAGATGTAATTAAATGGCAACTTAATCACAAGGTGTAATTAAATGGCAACTTAATCACAAGGTGTAATTAAGTAGTGGTTTAATTACATGAAGTGATAAAAATTTCTCTGACAATAGTAGAAGCGCAGCTCCACGAGCAATTGAGAGCTTTAGGGCAGAAGTACTTGGGGACGAGAAGAGGGTGGGCCCTACTCTTGATGGGGACGGATTTATTGGAGGAGTCGGCACCCATCCCTCTCAACCAGCTTCGGACTCCCGGTTCAGTCGCTGCTATCGGACCCCAGGACTAGGGCAGGCCTATTATTTCAGCTTGGACTCGGAACCAGGAACTCTTCACTATGAACCCTAGCCCTTCAGTCCCTATTTAGCAGTGGCAAGAACTGCACTCGTAAGCATCACTCTAGACCGGTCACATGGGCCCACACCATCTATAGTAGTCACCCGGCCCAGCCTAGCCTCTAAGCAGGACTTCTGACCTGGCCTAGGCGGATGTAGTGGATCCAAAGCAGCAGACATCGGAGACATAGGGTAGCAGCTGGCGCGTGGAGAGCATAGGTAGGCGTCTACTACTTCTGAATGAAATGAACTCATCTATGCTCAACTTTGCCTCGATCACTACTTCTGAATGAAATTCATGGTTGCTGAATGAGACTTTCAATGATTGGTTGCTTCTGAATGAAATGAACTCATCTATTGCTTTATGATACTATAGTAGCACCTAACCTACCGTGCCCTCGTTCCTCTATCTATCTTCTGATCGAATAGACCTAGAGCACGAAGAAATGAGTGAGTTTACTTTGGTCTAACTACTTCAGCGACATCAGAAGTGACGCAAAGGAGTTCGCGAACCGTCTATGCGGAGGAGAGGGGAGCATCAATCTTTTCCCAGGCATCAGATAGAGCAAGCCTGGCATTCCAATCTGAGCCGCGTCATTATCATTCGCTCCTTGCATTCTAATCCGAGTGGAGTCTAAGCTATCGAGCTCTGCTATTCGATCCGGGAAAAAGGCTCCAACGTCCGCGAGACCTGACCGAACCATCTTCATAGAGCGGAAGTCAGTAGTTAATTCTGATAACCTAGGTCCCGAAGAGAGAAGTTAGTCGGGGCGACTCATTGCCACCAGCTCAAGATCAATCCATGGAGTTCCCCACAGTCAGTCCAAAGCGCTTTACCAATCGAAGAAGAGCCTACCGAGTTTAACTGGAATGGCAAGAATGGCAAGATAGATTAAAGTGGTGCTTGCTGACCTGACAGGCTACTTGATCAGGAATGGAGCTTGCTTAATAGTGGACTTCAGTCTCCGTCATGGGTGGGAATGGAAGGCAGCACTCAAGGTGCGGAGCAAGCTACCATGCAGGCTTGAAAGGTGCGGTACGTAGCGCGCAACTATAAGGGAAGCACCAGGTGGAGGTGGAATAGCTGCAGAGGCGGAAGAAGAGTGGGTCTCCTACACCACAGCTGCTAATGTGAGAGCAACGTTGGAAGAGGGGAGCAAACTCCTAATTAACTATTCATGCCCACCAGCGAACGAGCAAAACGAAGCTCATTCATTAGATATTAGAGCCTACCTTTGAAATAGATATTAGAGCCAGCAAGCTCCATGAAATGGAGCGCGCAGTCGCCAACCTCAGGAACTATGTTGCTTAGCCAGCGAACTATATAAAATAGAAGTGGAGCGAGTTCCAGTTCCATTTCCATTCATGAGCCTACCTTTGAAATGTTGCTTAGCCAGCGAGACGAGCTCATGGGCTTCCGTAATCTAAGTCATCGGTCGGCTCTGCGGCCGCGCTTCACTTGTCGGCTCGTCTGTCCTCCACGCATGTCGCTGCTCGCTTCACTTATCAATATGATCTTCGGCGGGAAATCCCAATCTTGAAATATGATCTGAGGCGGGACAGACCTTATATTTATTAGCAATCAATATAGATAGATATGAGATGAGCGAAGGTAGGACCAAAGAAAGGCAATCCGGTTCAATTCCCGTCCAGAGCCCACCGGACAAGTGGAGCGGAGCTATTAGCGGCAGAATAATGAAACTCTCATGAATCACTGTCCCCCGGTCCCCTTGCACCACTGTCACTCGTAACCATGACTAGGCACCTTTCCGGCAGTGCTTGTCATGATGGGCACCCCGGTTATCTTTTCTTCAGGTATGGGCCAGAGTTTCTAGCCAAGATCCGCTATCGTCTAGCTAAGATACTTATCCGATCTCAACTATCAATCGGTATGGTTGACCCTGGTTGGAGTAGATAGGAATGGGTGCACAAGAACTAGGGCAGGGATCCGAGACCGTGGGACAGCGACCTACGTAGCAATAGCTGTCGTCCGACTTCGCGTCTATGGTACGGCAATCACTACTCTTTCAGTCTGTCAAAAGAATCAAGTTCTAGATTCAAGTGAGAGAAGAAAGAATGCAAAGCTGAGAGTAGAGTGAGAATGGAGCTTGAAAGTGGACTTCTCATACCAATCTCAATCTCAGATCATTATTATATCTTTATATGTGTAGTCTATAGCATCAAGTATTCGGGAGCGGAATTTGACTGCTATCAGATGGCCTGAGCTAATCTATTCGATGGGGAGGGGTTCGATTCGCTTCTTGAGGGCAACTATAACCTTGGAAAGAGAGCGCAGTCAAGTGGTAGGGGCGGGACGAAGCTCCTCCTTTACGGGTGACTGGTTCGCTATTGATCTTCCTTGACTCATTCGCACCGGCACTTTTATAGAGAAAAGGAGTGGGACGGGACGTTATATTATATTAACAAAGAAAAAGCACTCGCGGAAGACGCCCAGTCAAAGCAACTCGTAGTCAGAGGCCGTCCCTCTCCTCAATAAATAACGAGGGAGCCTCTCGGGCCTTTCTCCCGCTCACACTTTCTACAAAGGTAGGGGAATCCCACGCCGCCTACTTATTGATCTTCGTACGCGACCCGCTAGCATGGAATTGGGAATTAGCCGTGGAGGGGCTAGACCTAAACTCAAAGGAGGGGGCGAACACAAACAAAAGAAGAAGGAGAGAGTCAGGAAGAGAAGTCAGATCGAAAGAGAGAGGACTCGCCACCTACTGAAGAGTGGAGCAGTCGAAACCTCTCCCGCTCGCCTCTTCTGCTCGCTCCCATGATCTGGAATGGTTTCCTTCGGCCTCTTC